>JAKCPI010004413.1:0-13129 GCA_023213315.1 Euborellia annulipes | reverse complement strand
GATTTTTAATTTTGTAATTAAAAATAAATAACAATTAAATCAGAGCTCAAAGGCAGGCAGCCAGGCATTTTTTCAGGCAAAGGTCACCGTATACGTATACGTAACTGGTGGCGTAATCAACGCATTGGGCGAGGTTAGTAAAAGAGAGAGGACTTTATTTTCTATATCTAAGGAAGCGATTATTCCAGAATGTATTCGTGAGAAAAAAAATATCTTTATTCAGAGAGAATCTTAATTATAGTTTATGCATTATCACATTTAGACATATAGCTCTTTGTGATCTGTTTTTTAATGATATAGAAATCGTTCAGTCGAACATAGTATAGTTATAAAATAAATCCACGAATGGAATTTTTATAAACTAAAAATATGTTACCGAAAAATAAAGGGAGAAGTTGTTTTGGAGAAATTGCAGTAGTTTGTATTTTATTTAGTTAGAAAGTACAGACACCAATTTGCGTTTTTTATTCATCACTTTTAAATTTCCTCAATACCTTTGAGTAGAAGCAAAATCTCGCTTCAAGTGTCATTAATTAAGTTTAAAATTAAAAAAGAATATCGTTAAAATTGAATAACTGTCCGCTCTGCTGTAATGAATCGAAACAGCAGTTGGTCGTTTGGGTTGCCTGCATTTAGGCAACAAATACTAATTTCTCTTTTAAGACATATAAGTTACAATAAGCTTACAAATTGCTATTAATGTTATTAAAAGAATAAAACGCCCCGGGCTTGGTGTAGTTGGTAGCGTGCCTACTTTCTATACCGAACGTGGCGGGTTCGGACCCCAGGCAGTCCGATTATTTTATTTAAGCCATTTGGATACCAAATGCCTTAAATAAAAATGACTGGATCCCCAATAGATAAATTAAACATACGAGTAACGATAAAAGTCTTAAATGACAAAAGTTGCCTAAAAGACTGTGTGAATGTGTGTGTGAGTTAAGTGTGAATGAGAAAAAAGTGTGAATGTTTAAAAAAAAAAAAAAGAATGAAACCTAGAGAGAAAAAATTGAAAATTAAAACAATTTATAATTTTCAAGACTTTCTTCTCGCAATTATAAAATTAAAAAAAGTTAATTTATTTACCTTAATACTAAGGTGTTGGGTCCGCCGACCCCGCACCGCGGGAATAATAAGGGCGAGGATAGAAGAAGAAGACTACGGTGTTGGGAATATAGTAGAAATCTCACCTGAAACAAAAAAGAAAGGTTTCAATTAATAATCTATTATTAAAGTAGACTACTTAAGAATAAGAGTAAGGCTGTAAACTATGAATGACGGAAAGACAATTTTTTTTTATTTGTTTAATATATTTTTATGGAATCTGAGGCTATTTAGACCCCGACCCTATTTATTTCAATTGATTGGTATCCACAAATTCAATTGAAATAAATTTTTTGCCTGGAACGGGATGCGAACCCTCGACCTTTGACAATAGAAGCTAATGCTCTACCTTGGAGCCATAGGTCAAGGGCAAAAAAATATTTGTTTTTAATATTTGACACTTGTATATAATTAAAAAGACAAACAGTATTTAATTTCTCATTTCAGTCGTTACAAAAATACGCAAAGTACAAAATTCTTAATTTTTTGTAGCCTCCATTAGAAGTGTACAATGTTAAATATTGTTTGTAATATGTTTATTTTTGTAATCATTTTGGTAAATGAATGGAATGGAACTGGAACTGGAAATCCCAAATAAATAATTAAATAAAAGATGGCAGTGGATTTCTTCGTCATGTATTTAGCTTTATAAACTTGTTCCGAATGATGTTAAGCTTTGCCAAGTTTAGCCCTCCAAATTAAAGAGATAAATAAAGACTAACTTTGCAGACTTTTGGGACATTTGCTTTCTGTAAGATGGGCAACCAAAATGATGGATTTTCTAGTCTAAACGCAGGGGTTAAATATAAATTAACAAAGAGAACAAAGAACAATTTTTTGACTTTCTCTTTGTAAAGTTAAAAATTTGGAGAATGTTAAAGTAGTGTGATGGTATTTTTTTTATTAACCTCTCGGTTAGGAACCGTTCGTTCTCGGTTAGAGTTTAGCCAATTTGGTTGTCTACCTTCCAGCAAAAGAAGTAGTTAAGAAAAAATTAAAAATAACAAATCATATCAGAAATTAGAGAAATTATAAAGCTGATGTGTTTGGAGAAAATCAAATAATAGACCTTTAATTAGTAGTTTTTATATGTTTTAAGTAAAATTTTTTTTTTGTTTTTTTAAATTTATTTTTATAAATATCATTAAAAAAATATTAATATGGTTATATAATTTTGAATATTGGGTGTGGGAGGGGGGAGGGGGGGAGCTTGACGTAATAAATTAAACAAATTTTAGAAACAATCACCTTGAAATTTATTTTTTGATTGTCACGTATAGAAAAGCTTTCTTCTAAGAATACAAATATTGGAAAGTTCTGATTCTTTGGTTTTTCCATTGACGTTTTGATTGACAAGACGCTGATATTTTTTTTTTTTTTTTTTTTGAGTATTGTTTTTTTATCTTTCCGGTCTAAATTTTAATTTCGCATGAGAACAATAAGTATTCATGTTATTATTTCTTTCCCTTTGAATAGATGAAGGGAAGGAATATTGCCAGGAGTTTGGGGAATTTATAAGGAAGAGGTGATTTGTTTCTTAAAGTAATATGAATGGCTGGTGGGTGGGAGTCTTTGGACCACCCTTTCAATGTTTGAATGCCCATGATATGTTTATAATAGACCTATTCCATTGATATAAACGGCCAATTCAGCTGAGTTAGCATTCACAATGAGAAGGCTTTATTAAATACGATTCCATAAAATAAGATTTGTGTGTGGAAATGGAAATACCTCAAATTTCAATTTATTGGAAGTAAGAGAAATGAAAAGAAGAGAAAGGATAAAGATTTTTTCTTTGTTTTTGCATTTTTTAAATTAAATTTCATAACTAATGAAAAAAAAAATTAATATAAAGAATTTTTAATTTAATTTTGTTTTCAAATATATTACGAGCATAGGCGTAGCCAGAAATTTTTTATGGGGGGGGGGGGTTTAAGGAAATTTTTTCTAACATGTGAAAAATGTAAGATTATTTTAGGGTATTATTATTAGAGTAAATTATTATATTTTACTTTCTCTTACCCTATATGAAATATAATTTGTACAATATTATAGAGCTTAAATAGCTAGAAATGGCTTGGGTCTCGTGAGGGAGAGGTTTGAACCTCAAACAACCCCCCCCCCTCCCTGGGGACTACGTCTATGATTACGAGATTTGATTTCTTTCTGGCTAAGAGATGTCCTTTTCTTTAACTAAAAGTATATTGGTTAAGCCACCAATTATATTCATGCAAAATGCGAAAAATGTTATTTATTTGCGAAGAAGTTTTTCAAAATTATATTAGGTCTGTTCGATTAAGCGTCCGGCGCATGCGTAGTGAGGAAGATCACATGCGCAGTAAGGAAAAGAAATACGCTTTTCCTTAATGCGCATGCGCCGGATACTTAATCGAACAGACCAATGTCTATCAATAAATTTAAAAAATGTCGTCGGAGTCTAAATAGTATCAAACGCCGAAAAGGAATTTTCATAATTAATTTTATTTAGCCCCTTAAAGGACAAAGTGATTTAGTGATAAAATTTATTTAAACACCTCTCTAGGAAGAAAGATAAAATTCAAATTTCTCCTTTAACTGCAATTACTTGAAAAAACATCAGTATTGTTTACTTTTATATTAACATCCCAATTATGGAATACTTCTCACGGTCATAATAATTTGAATTTCTTAAGAATATAGATGATTAATCAAAAAATATTTAGTCCGGAAGCCATAAAGATTGAGTTATAATAGTTGATAATTATTCATTTATTTGTTAGACTATATATTGGGTTGAATAGCCGCGAGCAATTGTTGATTGTCACTTGGCATCCAAGATGGCTGGCGATTCAAAGGTTGATGGCCTCCATCAGGTAACCAACCAATCAGAGAGTGACGAGTGACAACAAGTAGCTAACTTCACACCGAATGAGGCCAGCAGTTTGTCATTTACGTCAAAAAACAAAACAAACATCTCAAATGTCAGTTATTAATAGATGAGAGTTGAAAACTGGCGAGTTTTAATTAAATAGTAATTTTCTATTATTAATTATTTTAAATAGAACTATTTTTTTAATCGCATTTGCGACGGTTTTATAACTTGAATTAAATTAAAATTTCTCAATTTAATTTTCAACTACATCTTATTTCAAGCAAGTTATCTTCTCATCTTCTCTTTTTATAGACTCTAGTAACTCTTTTGCTTGCTAATTTCTTTCTAATCTTCCACCAAGTCGTATTCTTTATTGTTAAAGAGTTGTCATCTCTTGTTTATATTCTCTATTGTTCTCTACGTAATAGCGTTCGCAACAGAGCTTATTTGAATAAATCCATCTTGTCTCATTCAACTAACAGCAAAAGGTAATGTTAGGGGTAAATTAGGAACATTTTCACAGTGTGTAGAGTATTTTCTATTCAATAAATAAAATTTAAAAAACAGCATTGTTAATTTCTGCTTCAAGTTTAACAATACTGAAATAAAGGTTCCTTTATGCATAACATCGTCGAATTATAAAAACATTCCTAACAACAAAAAAGTCGACGAAAAAAACTCACCGAAAAAAAAAACGCACCGAAAATTTTCTACGCCACTGCCCATGAGAGAAATATTACAAATCAAAGACCGTTTCATATTTTAAAAATCTTAATTTAGCATCTAAATTTTTTAAAGATATAAAAATAAACTTTATGTTTTTATCTAATTGAATTAGAAGTAAAAAAGAGTTTCACTTTTGAAAATATTTTTTTATTAAAATGAAAAGTTCTAAGTTCTACTTTCAAATGACCGATTTCAATAGAATAGTAAGTGAATTTTTTTCAAAGTAAATCAAATTTTAAATATAATCAACTGATGTCAAACAAATAATTTAAATTGTTACGTGTTATTAAAAAAAAATTGTGTCAAGTGAATTAAAGAATGTATGATACTAGTAGGCCTACAGGAACTACTGCAAAAATATATATTTGAAAATTCTATTTTTATTTATAAATAAAAAACTTGGCCTTCCGGTTGGCCTGGCCACAAGAATGAACAACAAACATCAAGATCCGTGTTAAGCAATGCTTGAAATTGGGATAGGTGGCCCCTGAGAAACAAGACTGTAGGACGCCCGCCGTAAGTCATCGATACAAATTAATTTCTAATAAATATAATGTGTGAACAACAGCTATCTATTTAATTTAAACAAATAAGATCAAACAACTCTAAAACTCTACCAAAGGAAAAATGGTTGATTAAACAGCTGCAGAAGTCATGAATAAATTGATATTTTTTTTTAAATATTTATATGAAGAAGTTCGTTGGAAAACAAAAGACTTCAGTCCCTAGTGGTGCGAAAATTAAAAAAGATTTCATTAATAGAAAATATTTTGCTAATTAAATAGATAAATATATAGGCCTATAGATTATGAAAAAATTTCGAAATGTTGAGTAACACAAATTCATTAATATAGGCCTTTAGGATTTTTAGAGGTTATCCTAGGAAATTAATTTCGTCACGCTTTATAGAAGAAAAATATATAGTTTTATAGGAAAAAAAATATTATTATTATTAGATACATGCAATAAGAAATCAAAATTATAGTATTTGAAGATTTCAGAATAATCAAAGATAAGTTGTTGTTTTCAAAACCCGATTCAAATATCTCTGGTTCAATTATTTTAAACAAACTCTGTGAGGCCCGGGCACCCTTCTTTTTATTAAAAAATGCTTATATATAAATGTATTTCTTTTTTTACGAATCACATTTAGGGATTACGTAACGCTTTAGGAGAGGGGTAGGGGTCTGGACTGAAAGTTACTAATTGTGACATGGGGGACCCGAGAGTTTCTCTAAGTGTGACATCACAATTCAATGTTGAATTTATAAAATTTTTACTTTCTCTTACCTCTATATATATGTTAATATATAGAGAGAGAAAGTATTGGATTCATGTCAAAAATTCGATGTCGAGATTTTGATGGATCTTCACGTTTTTAGGTCCCCTGAATCCTAAAAAAGTGGTTTTCGCGACATGGTCTGTCTGTCTGTGAACAAAATATCTCTAGAACGAAATGAGCTAGGAGGTTGAAATTTTATATTTAAGTTAGGCAGCCCCATGGGACGTCACACGAAGCTTTTGAACAAAATCGACCAAATAGTACTAGTACTTTACTGATGAACTTTTTCAGTTTTTTTCGATTTTCTCTAAATTCGCTCCAACGATTTTTTTTTTTTTTTAATTCAAAAATCAATTATTTTTTAGATTTTCTTTAAAATGTATATTCTCATTTTGCCATTGAAATCTTCTGAAGAACACTTTACTCTTGTTCTTTATAGGAAATATAGGAATTTCTCCTATGGTTGCCATGGTAGCAAAATATCAATATTTTCCCATACTTATAAATTTTAAATCTTGAATTTTAATATGACGGAAGAAGCTAAATAGAGTAAGGTGGGGCAAAAGTCCGCACGGGGCAAAAGTCCGAATCCTCATTTTAAAATCCCCGCTAGACTTGACGTTGTTCTAAACAACTTTGTTAGGTTGCTAACAACAAGAACAGATGATGATTCGAAATTCAACAACGTGTTTGAAGCCGATTGTTAACAATGAGCAAATTTATGTTTTTGTCACCTTCCATCTAATATTTATGGAAATTCTCATGGTTGCAACATGTACCAGCATGCACTTTTCTAACTGTCTAATGTCTTTGAGTGCAAGCTGATAACCCTAAATAAATATTTTAAAACCTTTTTCTTCTCTACAGTTAACAATAAAAATTTTTTGTAACACTTCGATGAAAATAGCTAAATGGGGCAAAAGTCCGCGGCCTCGACGGGGCAAAAGGCCCATTGGATCTCCAATGGAACAAATGTCACCCAATGGTATTCGAGTTTCTAATACCCCACCTAGTATTTTCTGGGTCTCTAATATCCCTACCTAGTAGTTTCTCGGATTAATGAGCCTAGGGAAACGACCACGACCCGAAATGTTTATGCAGATTATGAACTTCAATCTTACTGGGGACTAATTGTTATAAGGCCTATTGTGTATTTCTAAGAAATAAAATAAATACATAAAACATACCTATACCTAATGTATTTCTTATTAAGTCTTTTTTATACCCTGGTTCGAGACGGTTGTTCACTGCAGGGGCAATTGTTTGCACCTAAGGACTTTTGCCCCGCTAGTGCGGACTTTTACCCCCTCGGTGGGGCAAAAGTCCGCAAATGAAAATTTTTGTTTAAATACCTCTCCTACTCTTATGCTACCGAATTGGAAACCAAAAAAATTATGTAAGGTAGCCAATTAACCAGGCTTTCAGGGGATGTTCCTATTTTTATCGTATCTTTCATAGGAAGGTCAAAAAAAATTCCCAAAGAAAAACTGCGGACTTTTGCCCCACCTTACTCTATATGTCGCCACAAAAAATGGTCTCACAGCACACAACAAGGGGTAGTTCTATGTTGTGATATAATGGGAGTGACAGGGGGGGGGGGGGACTAGAATATGGTCAAAAAAGGCGTGACCAAATATGTGGACGACCGTTTTTCTCAAAGGAAAATATAGAAATTGGCCATATATAAGAAACGATTAATATAAATTGGAATGAATAGCAGATGTTGGCTGAAGATAACATTTTTGGAAATAAAGAGATGCAGTCACTAATTGAGATTCTCTTTAAAAGAATGTTTATAATTATTTTTAAATACAGAGTCAATTATAGGCTGCGTTCTCTTTCTTTCCAAATATCTTAATATATTGGCTAAATTTTAAAAATTCCAGACGGATGAGTCAAGGCTCCTAGCATCCCCCCCCCCTTATAAACGCCCCTGAATTAAAGAGATTTATCTTTTAAATCAAATGATTGTATAAAATAAGAAGTAAAGGTGATCTGAACCAGGATATCCTGATACGTTTCATAATATAAGTAAATAATTTCTTTTACTCAGTCAAGTCGTTTATGTAAAATAAATAATTTTATCACGTAAAAACTCTTTCCATTAATACTATTAATAAAGGCGCCTTCATAATTCCATTAATATTAAAAAAGTAGGTAACGATCCATAAATTACTAGTCTACTTTTTTTTAACAAAAAAAAAATTCAAATACAGTAAGCTCCAGTGCTCTATATTTTTTTTGCCTCTCCCGTTCGTGCATTCAAGTCCCCAAGCTTACAAGCGTAACGAATGAAAAAAAATTCCTTTTTACTTTTTTTTTTTACTTATTCTGTTGATAATTAAATGAAGGTCACGTCATAGAGTTGTTTTCATGGAAATATTAATCGCAAATCATCATATATTTTTGAGTCGATTTAATTCTAAATTACTTGCAATAACTTTTGCAAGATATTTCTCTTTTTTTTTAATATATACAATTAATGTACTAAATTAAGCATGTATGGTTTATTTACATAAGAATATGAATATATTTCGAATGAAGATCATCAACGAGATATGAAATCAAAATAATTTCATTAAATTATATAATTTTTGTAAATTATTATGAAGATTATTTTCATTGCATTTAATATATATAAATAAAATTGCAATTGCCCTCATTTTTGTCTTTCTTAAATTTGTTCACCTCTATGATTTTTCATAACACAAGAAATGAAATTTCCCACTCGGAAATATGATTTATAAATGGGCTAAATTCAAAAATATTTTTTTTAAGAGTTTTATTTAAATGTTATATATAGGTTATATTTAGTTCCGGGATGATCTAGCTGGAGCTCGAGGTCTTTTTTTGTTATTTTATTTTTTTCATAAAATTGGAAAAACTAAAAAAGTACATCAGTCAAGTACTAGTTCTCGAAGTTTTCCCAAAAACGAGATCTAGCTCAATTTCAAAGTGGTACCGAGAATAGTATGTATTTAAATATTTGTAACAAATCACTACAGCGTATTTTACAGAAAATTTGAAAAAACTAAAAAAGTACTTCAGTAAAGTAGTAGTACTCCAAGTTTCCCAAAAATGAGCCCTAATGCAATTTGTTTTGATTACAGGAAATGGTATAGTATATCTAAAATTTGAAAGAAATAATTAACGCGAATTTTGTGAAAAGTGGAAAAACTAAAAATGTACAGTGAGTGCCACAATCGGAAATAATTTTAATGACTGAAAAGATAAAACGTAAAATCTGAGACAGATGATTTTATTCTAATTTTTCAAAAAAAAATCGTTATAGCCGTTTAGAGAACTGATGTGCTTACAAACAAACTTACATTGCTAGTTTATAAGATAAGACAGGCGTAGCCAGGGGGGTTTTGGGGGTTCAAATCTCCCCCCCCATGGGACCCAAGCCATGACTAGATATTTAAGCTCTATAATACAAATTATATTTCATATAGGGTAAGAGAAAGTAAAATATAATAATTTACTCTAGCTAAAAAAAAAAACCAAAATGATTTATAAATACCCTAAAATAATCTTAAATTTTTGAAAAAAATTTCTTGATCCCCCTATCAAAAAATATCAAAAATTTCTGGCTACGCCAATGAGATAAGATATTGTAAAATTTGCTTTTTGTTCCATGACAAATTAAATATCTTCTTGAAAAGGCTATAATTATAATTTTTTGATGATATTCATATATTTTTAAGGTAATAAAACTTTTATATTTTATAATAATTAAATGAGATATATGATAACACGCAGCATGATGGATTTAATGTTGGTTTCTGTGTGTGATATAATATTTTGATTAATTGCGTCATATATTATTTTAAAGTAGCTAGTCTATGTGTAAAAAAAATATATATTTATATAAAAAAATATTTTTACAACTTGTCATTTGGTATCATGATGTCCTGCGTGAGAATTTTTAAATTGTGAAATAAATAAACTGTGTGAAATATTTATTTTTCTCTATTCTCATTGTAGATCAAGTGACAATACAAAGCAAATTTTTGCTTGTTTTAGGCCCCCACCCTTAACAGCAATAAATATATTAAAAAATACTTGGGAGTTTTTTATTATTATTACTGAATATCTGATAAAAACCAATCAAATTATTTTTTAATTTGAGATTTTTATCGTCCAAAATGCTATTAGGATAAGTATGTAAATTTTTAAATCAGTTATTAGTTAAATATATAATTGGAATTTGAAAAAGAAATTCATAATATATTAAGCAACTTTGATTTTAATTTATTAATTTGAATAATCAAATAATTAAAATCAAATGCCTTTGTCATTTAATCTGGTGATAGTGATAGTAATATTTGATATCATAATTCATCAGGATTAAAATCAAGAAATACATTAGCTGACAATGTATGATATTCTGAGTCGATAAATAAACTAAGAAGCAAGTTAAGAAGCTTTATTGAGATCAAATATGATAAATGGTTAGGAAGAAAATACATATTCGATAATCAGATAAAATGAAAATTATGAAAACGAGAGATAGAAAATTTTTAATGAATGTCAAGGTTAATATTATTTAGTAAACAAAGGGAAACGAGGTGTATAAGATAAATTATAATAATTAAATAAAATTTGTAATATAAACGAAGTAAAAAATCTGGTGTGACTTGTCGCACCAGATTTTTTTGTGTCGAGATTCAAGATGTAAAATTTATAAACATGGGAAAATATTTATATTTTGTTACCATGGCAACCATTTCTCCTATCTTTCCTAGGAAGTACAGTGAGGGACAATTTTAAGTCCCACCTATGCGTTTTCTACTTGTGATTATTTCATTGTTTAAATAAAAATCTTTATTGGAAATTTTCTAGATTTGAACCATGAAAGTTTCTATTAAAAACATATATAATATTTTTTTAAAAACAATGAAATAATCACAAGTAGAAAACACATGGGTGGGACTTAATATTGTCCCTCACTGTACAAGAGTAAAGTGTGCTTCAAAAGATTTCAAGGGCAAAATGAGAATATACATTTTAAAGAGCATCTAAAAAATAATTGACATATGAATTTTAATAAAATATTTTGTTTGAATTTTGAGAAAATCGAAAAAACTGATAAAGCAGATCAGTAAAGTACTAGTACTTTTTGACCGATTTTTTTCAAAAGATTTGGATTACGTCCTAGGGGGTACCTAACATAAATTTAAAATTTCAAACTTCGTTTTTAAGATATTTTTTTCTGTCGCAAAAACCACTTTTTTTGGTTTCAGGGGACATTGACATTGAATTTTTGACATGAATCCAATAGTTTCTCTCTATATAAGCTTTATAATAAATATATAGGGAAGAGAAAGTAAAATAAAATAAAATTTGTAATGTAATATAAACGAAGTAAAAATAAAATTAGAAGTTTCACTTTCAAATTGTATCTCTCTGGAAAATTATTTTATATACAGTATTTATTTATTATTATTTTTTTTTTAAAGAAAGTCATTTTGGCTGGAGAGGCCATTTGACTTTTATAAATTTATTTATTAATTATATTTATACAGTATCGATGGCTTCCGGCGGGCGTTCAATGGTCTTGTTTTATACAGTATTTATATTTTTCAAAAAAAAAAAAATCAACAAATTACAATAAAGAATACATGAATATTGTTAGTTAAATTTGAATACTATAAAAATTTTATTTTATTTTTTTTGTTCCCATCGTATTGAAATTCAGAAAAACAAGCCCAACATTCTGGAACGAGATGATTGAACGATTAAAACAATCGAAATTCGTGATAAGAAAAGTTTTGATTGATTTAATGCTAGGCGAAAGAAAAAGGCCAAAAAAAAGCTAAGATTTTAGATTATCAATGAACTGTTAAAAAAATCTAAAGTTTTTTTTTATATAATATAGGAAGTATGAGAAAAATTATTTAAATTAAATATTGTTTTTTATTTGAAAAGAGATTTAGCATCATCATCATTTCTTATTATTATTTAATTAAGCTTAGTTTTTATCAAATTAATATGATTATCTAATTAATAACTAAAAATGAGCAAATAATGACGAGAAAAGAAAGCCTCCGGCCTTGAGAAAGCAACCGGCGGTGCCTAATAGGGAAAACAAGTGGATTGAAATCCCCCCTCCTAAAAAAAAATATATATAGTAACACTTTGTTAAAGGTCCAGATAATCTAGAACTTTAAAACCAGGAAAGACAAAATTATAAAAACTGTTGGAACCGAATATATAATAAACTACACTGAATAAAGAAGTACTGTACTGAATACAGTAACATAGAAATATAAAAAAAAAAATTTTATTAATCAAGTAGTATAGCTGATGTTAAAAAAATTTGAATTACTACTGTGTCTTTAAGTAGGCATATTGCTACAATTTATATATTTAAGTTTTTTCAGCATCTGAGGCTATTTTGACCCTATTTTTTATAAATGTATCCAAAGGTAGCGAACTCTGACCCCTCGCACAAAAGGTGAGATTTTTACCCCTTTGTTACTGCCCAGGGACACTGGTATATTTAAAAATAAAAAATGATAATATTTTATCAAGTAAAAGTATTTTTTCACTTGATAGTTAATTTAGATTAAAATAATGAGTAGAAATTGCATCTATTACGCCAAAGAGACAAATAGAGTCACAGACGGATTAAGACAATTTAAGGCCCTAGGGGCAAAAAAAACCAAAAAAATTTTAATAAAAACCAAATCAAAAAGCAAATTTTGAGAAAATCGAAAAAAACTAAAAAAAGTGCTTCAATAAAGTACTAGTACTTATTGGTCGATTTTGATAAAATGCTTATTTTCACGGCCTAGGGGGGGTACCTAACTTAAATATAAAATTTCAATCTCCTTGTTCTTGAGACACACAGACAGACCATGTAGCTAAAACCACTTTTTTGGATTCAGGGGACCTCAAAACGTGTATATCCATTAAAATCTCGACATCGAATTTTTGACATGATTCCAATACTCTCTCTATATATATACCAGGTATATACCTGGTTTATGTACAGTCAGCGCCAAAAGTGCCTGATTTCGATGCCTTGAGCTTAGGCAACCAATATGCAGAGCCGTCGGATGAGTTGCGTTAAAAGTAGCTTCGCCCCTTCTGTTTCATTAAAAAAGATTATTTATTTATTTTAAAAATATTTATGAATTCTAAAATATTTTTATATATTA
>JAKCPI010004411.1:0-18965 GCA_023213315.1 Euborellia annulipes | reverse complement strand
AACCAGTGCCAAACAAATATGGGATGAACTTGAAGAAATGTATTTAGGAGCAACCGAAGAAAATGTTATAGATTTATTGAGAAAATTAAATAATATAAAAGATGAGTATTAATGAAACTATTGATGAATATATAGTAAGATGTAAAACTATCAAAAATAAATTAGCCACTTTTGGAAAAACTGTAAGCGAAAGGGAATTAATAAGAAATTTAATTGCAGGATTACATTCAAAATATGAGCCTGTAGCGTTGATTCTTGAAGCAAATAAAAATATAAATATTACTGAAGTGCGACGTATATTGTCAGGATATGAAAAGAAAATTCAAGAAAATTTGAAACCCCACGAAAATAATACAAAAGCTCTGAAAATTCAAGATAAGCGCATGCAAAATAATTACAAGAAAGAAGGCAAAAATTGCTATTTCTGTGGAAAAAACAGGTCATTTAAAGCAAGATTGTTGGCATTTCAAAGAATATAAGAAGAAAAACTACAAGAATGAATTTTCTAAAGACTCGAAATCACGTAATAATTTCAAAAAGAAAGAAGAATGTAATTTTGAAGAAAGTGAAGAAACTGAATGCGATTATTCTTATAATAGTAATGAAGAGGGTAAACAAAATGAAGGTTCCTGGATACTCGATTCTGGTTGTTCTTCACATATGACATGTAATAAAAATTTACTCAAAACTTTTCTAATATTTCAAGAAATGTTTATACAGCAGAAAACGGAAGATGTCTAAAAGCGTGTCATATAGGAGAAGTTAATTTTATGACAAGAGTTAATGAAGTTAATAAACAAATTAATGTTAAAGATGTGATGTATGTACCCGGTCTAAGATGTAATCTATTATCTGTTAAAAGAATGACGGAAAAGGGACATATAGTTAAATTTGATAATAAAAAGGCTGAGATAATCGCAAGTGATGGAAAATGTATTGGCATTGCAAATTTAGAAGATCATAATTATATTATTAGGGTTGCTAAATGTGATCGAACAAATAAAAATGAAACAAGTTATATTTCATTATCGAAAGAGAAATGGCATGCAAGATTGGGTCATTTAAATGAAGATTATATTAATAAATTAATGAAGAATAATATGGTGAACGGGTTAGATTTTAAAAATTCATCACTAACCGAATGTGATGCTTGCAATAAAGCGAAATTTAAAAGAAAACAATTTGATATGATTTCTCAAATTCAAAGTGAGAATATTATGGAATTGATACACATGGATTTATGTGGACCAATTCACCCAAGATCCCTTGGAGGTTCGCAATATTTATTTGTGATCATTGATGATTTTTCAAGAAGAATTTTTATATATTTGTTGAAACATAAAAATGAAACAATTGACAAATTTAAGGAATTTATTTCAAGAAGAGAAAATGAAACTAATCGTAAAGTTAAAAGAATTAGATCGGACAATGGTGGAGAATTTGTGAATAAAGAGTTCCAAAACTTTTTACGTTCGAAGGGAATAAAACATGAATTAACTACACCATATACGCCTCAGAGTAATGGTATAGCTGAAAGGGCTATAAGAAGCATTTTTGATAAAATCAGATGTTTATTGATACATTCTGGTCTTCCAAAATATTTTTGGGCTGAAGCTGCTGCAACAAGTGCATATTTAATGAATTTAACTCCACATAAAATTTTTAAGAAACAAAACCTCTATGGAAATTTGGTCAGGACGGAAACCAAATGTGTCTCATCTTAAGGTTTTTGGATGTGAAGCATATTATAAAAATATGGAACCAAATTCTAATAAATTAGATCCCAAGGCAAAGAGGGGGATTTTTGTCGGCTATTCTTTAAATCGTAAAGCCTATAGAATTTTTGACGTTAATTCAAGAAAAATCATAGAAACAAGAGATGTTAATTTTAATGAAGATAAAATGAATGATTATGCGGAAAACGGAAGTGAAAAAATTCGTGAAGATTTATTTACAGAAGATGATACAGATATAAATTTTAAACAAAAAGCTCGTAAAGATTTATTTATTGAAGATGATATAGATATTATAAATTTTAAACAAAAAATCTAATAACGAAGATTTAATAAGTGATACAGAAAATAATGAGAATCCTCAAGATCAAAGAAAAAGAAGGTCCTACTAGGACAAGTAGAAATGAATCAAAGGATAAGCATAAAGAATATCTTGAAGAATGCGAAAAACAATTAATAGAAAGAGGAGTAAGAAGATCAGAAAGAATAAAAGAAAGAAATATGAAGGAAAATGAAACTGAAAATATAGCAAAAGTAGAAGTTAATGAAGATTTGGAGAAGAGAACACCTAAAAATTATAAGGAAGTTTTGAAATCAGAAGAAATAGAAAATTGGAAGAAGGCTATGGACGAGGAAATGAGAAGCTTAGAGTTATTTGATGTATGGGATATTATAAAGAAACCTCAAAATGAAAAATGTAAAATTTTGAAACCTAAATGGGTATTCAAAATTAAAACTTTACCGAATGGAGAAATAGAAAAATACAAAGCGAGATTAGTTGTAAATGGATCTGGACAAGAAGAAGGAAAAGATTTTGAAAACTCTTTTTCTCCAGTTATTAAATTGGAATCATTAAAAACTTTACTCGCTTTAGCTAGCCAAAACAATTATAAAATAAAGCAATATGATATTAAAAATGCTTACTTAAACGGGAAATTAGAAGAAAATATTTTAATGGAATTACCAGAAGGATATTATGAAAATTTTAAAAATGAATATATATGCAAATTAAAAAGAAGTCTTTATGGACTACCTCAGTCTGGAAGATGCTGGAATGACTCTTTGAATAAAATCTTACTAGATGTCGGTTTAACCAAAGCACAAAGTGATTCATGTATATATTACATGAAGAAAGAAAGCGAAATAATTATTATTGGAGCATATGTTGATGATTTATTAGTACTTGGAAGTTCAAATGAATTAATTGATTTTATAATGAATAAAATAAGTGAAAAACTTGAATTTAGTAAATCAACTGATGTTTCATATTTCCTTGGACTGAAGATTCAAGAAACGGAAACAGGATTAATCCTATCACAAGAAAAATATATACAGAAAATTTTGAATAAATTTGGTTTGGGAGAATGCAATAGTGTAAAGACTCCGGGAGATGTGAATCAAGATTTAGACAATTTCGCTGAGTCGTCACCCTGTGATCAGGAAGACTATAGAAGAATGATCGGTTCGTTAATGTATCTCTCTATGTGTACAAGACCGGATCTATCATATTCGGTTAGCAAACTGTCTCAATATAATAATGATCCGAGAAAAATTCATATGACAGCAGTTAAAAGAATATATAGATACATAAAAGGGACCATGAATTTGGTATTATTTTATCCTAGAAAGAAAGGACAAATGATAGCAAGTTCAGACGCAAGTTGGTCATCTTCATCGGATTCTAAGTCATATAGCGGCTATATAGTTAAGCTGGGCGAAAGCCTAATAAGCTGGAAAAGCACCAAACAACGATTAGTAACGATGTCCACGATGGAAGCAGAACTGATGTCACTATGTGAAGCTGTAAGAGAAATCAAATGGTTATCAGATTTATTAACTGAAATTGGATTTAATGAATATACAACTCGGCCAATACACATTAAATGTGATAGCCAGGCAACAATTGATTGGATTAAAAATGATTCGTTGAAGAATAGGACGAAACATATAAGTAGAAAATTTCATTTTGTAAGAGATGAAGTTAAAAAGAAGAATATTTGTGTGAACCATGTACCATCTGAAGAAATGGAGGCTGACATTCTTACCAAATGGACAACTTCATTGGTCATGAAGAAACATTTATTTTCGATGAAAGTGATAAGCCTTAAAAAGCAAGAGGGGAAATGAAGCAAAGTGCGTTTTCAGGCTTATTGTTTATAGTTACATGTGTTGATATTTACAATTGAATTATATATTGATGTTTGTAATGTTTTTTTCTCGAATAAAATAAATCTATTTTGCTGGTTTATCCATTATATTATTTCATATCTGACTTGTGAGAGGAACAAGTCTCAAATAGATAAGTTTGATAACGGAATCAGTAAGTGTATCTGTTTTCCAAAGAAAATATCATTGATTCTATACCACATTTTTAGACACCTCTTGAGGCTCATCACATCTATTGGTAAGATCTGTTTTTAGCTGTTACTTTGGTAATGGCAAAATTCTTAATGGGGGAGGCCAAAAGCTTAAAGAAGAATAAATATATGTAATTCATAATACTAATGGGATAGACCGGTTAATCCGAGGTGAGATACTGTAATTATTACCGATTTACCATTGGACTTCAAGGACAATGGAAATATTGCATATAATGATTGGCAGACGTTTTGGGATTTGGGTGACAAAACCAGAAGGTCTCATCTAAATGCTATTTCCCCTAAGATACCCACAAGACCTTGGTTTTCTGATGTTAAAATTTTTCGGAGATTAGTGGTACTGGTTGTACGACTAAAATTAAGACACGCCATCACCATACTTTATCTTTATCGAAGAACAAGCCCTGTATGTGATTCTGATAACATCTCTTTCAAAGGTATCGAGCATGAATATCTGGGTTTGTGAGAGGAAAAAGTCTCAAATAGATAAGTTTGATAACGGAATCAGGAAGTGTATCTGTTTTCCAACGAAAATATCATTGATTCTATACCACATTTTTAGACACCTCTTGAGGCTCATCACATCTATTGGTAAGATCTGTTTTTAGCTGTTACTTTGGTAATGGCAAAATGCTTAATGGGCGAGGCCAAAAGCTTAAAGAAGAACAAATATATGTAATAGACTTGTTAATCCAAGGACCGGTTGATCCGAGGTGGGATACTGTAATTATTTTTAAGGTGGCTCCCCAAACGTGAACGCCGTTTTAAATTTCAATTTAATTCTGATGGATTAAGGGAAAAAAATTTTGTTACGAGTAATATATATATATATTCTGGTTTTATAGACAGATAGAGACTCATTAATTGTAATCCTCTGTGACCTTCTAATCGGCCAGCTCGAGTTA
Organism: Euborellia annulipes; assembly: GCA_023213315.1. Taxonomy (NCBI): domain Eukaryota; kingdom Metazoa; phylum Arthropoda; class Insecta; order Dermaptera; family Anisolabididae; genus Euborellia; species Euborellia annulipes. The sequence goes on along the minus strand of JAKCPI010004411.1, from coordinate 13,949 downwards.
GTTCATTTGGATAGTGTCCAAGAGAGCATCCTCTCCTCGTTTCCCTTTTGCAGTTTTCAAATTGGATTCCAATTCAACCAACGTTCATTGGTTTTAGTGGAAGGGAGGTGGGGGAGTAGTAGTCGTAGTATAAACAGCCGGCGACTATAGAAATTTTAACAAATTTCCCTTCGTTAATTAAAATCGATAAAAATAAAATCACCTCTCTCACTCTATCCGCATTAGAGAAGATGATTAGGAAAAAAATAAAAATAAAAAAGGTAGTGGGATAAATTTTTATCTTTTAAAAATCTGATGTGATCAACAGATAACTTTGTTTTAAATCAGAAAATCTAAATGTTCCATCATTTGGATTTTCATAAATCTCTATCAATTCCAAAGAATAAGATGGCCGTTAGAAAATTCTGGTGTGACTGATTGCACTTTATCTTATCATCGGTAATGGAAAGTTGTGTTCTGTGCTTTCACACTAGAATATTTATGACATTATATCAGTAGTTTCAGCCAATATATTAGAATTCAAGGTGTAAATTTATAAATTTGGGAAAATATTTATACAGGGTGACTGCTCAAAGGCCCACATCTTTTTTTTTGGAATGGGTGCATAAGGTCCGAAGACCTATAATGACCAATAATCACATGCAGCCAGGAAGAAAATAAAAACAAAAGGGGAACTCAACTGCGGGAACTGAGAAGATGCCTGTTGAGGTTAGACTTGAAAATCTGAAGATTGTAGGTTTTGGGGAAGATAGACGCAGGGAGCTTGTTCCAATCACGGGAGGTCATGGGGACAAAGGAAGAATGGAATTGTTAGTCGTGATCTGAACAGCATAGGGATGCTGGGACGATGTCTCTCTTGTGATCCGTGAATATGTTGCATTGGGTGGGATAATTGATTTCTCTTGTGGGTACGTGGATACTCGTGAGCTACCCGAGCTGGAACAGGCAGTCCTTCAGTTCTTTAAATGTCTCTCTCTTCCTTCCTCTTTTCAACAGGCGTCAAACCGTGCGACCGGCCGGCCTGTCCTATTTCTTCCTGTCGTGAAAACGTATGATAGGGTTGGAGGGAAAGAGTGAGGTCCGCCGACCCCGCATCGCGAGTAATGGCGGGGAGAGAAGAAGAAGAAGAAGATTTATACAGGGTGAGTCTCAGGAAACGGACGTTTTTGGAACGAACCATACTCAGCTTATGGATGGATTAGGGAGATGGCCTTCAATTCCCTGTGAGTTGCCTTTTAGTATCCAACATGCCATTTTGGACTCAAGAACACCGAGTATTTACATATGACAGGAACGTGAAAAACGGTGAGTCCTAATGACTCTCCAGGCAAAAATCGTCGCATTAAAGAACCAGACGCCATTAGCTCACCTAAGAATGTTAGTGCGACATGTCGAAGGATGCGAAATTTTTGCCTGGAGAGTCATTAGGACTCACCATTTTTCGTACATGTCATTTGCAAATACGCGGTGTTCTCGAGTTCACAACGGCATGTTGGATACTAAATGGCAACTCACTGGGCGTTGAAGACCACCTGTCGCATCTCCCTAATCCCTCCATAAGATGAATACGGTACGTTCTAAAAACGTCTATTTCCTGTGACTTACCCTCTATTTTCTTATCATAGCTTCTCTGAAGTACAAGTAAAGTGTGCTTTAAATGATTTAAAGGAGAAATAGAAAGGGTATCTAAAATATAAAAATCTGGTGTTACTGACCGCATAGTACACAACTACGGAAGGTAATCGAAAGTTGTTATCTGTGCTTGTCACATCAGATTTTTTTGTGTCGAGGTGTATTTAGTTTCCCCCCCAATATACAGTATTAGAATTCAAGATGTAAAATTTTAAAGTATGGGAAAATATTTATATTTTGATACCATGGCAACCATTTCTCCTATCTCTCCTATGAAGTACAAGAGTAAAGTGTGCTTCAGAAGATTTCAATGGCAAAATGAGAATATACATTTTAAAGAGAATCTAAAATATTTGGAGGGAAATTTGAGAAAATCGAACAAAAAATAGAATCAGTAAAATATTAGTACTCTTTGGTCGATTTTCATTAAAAGCTTTTTTATCACCTCCCAGGAGGATACCATACCTAAATATAAAATTTCAACCTCGTAACTCAATTCCTTCCTGCTTTAAATTGAAGACAGACAGACACTTTTTTTTGAATCAGGGTACTTCAAAATGTATATATCCATCAAACATCTCGACATCGAATTTTTGACATGAATCCAAAACTTTCACTCTATATATATGTATAAGCAAAAGATTTTCACAAAAGGGGAAACAATTTCCCGCACCGCAGAATGAAAAAAATTTCGTTTTCCAAAAAATGGGTAGAAAATTTCCGATCATAAAAACCTTCAGAAGAAGCGTTATTATTTAAATAGCTACACCAGGCTTTCCCAAAAAAATTCTTTTTTTATGGCAATTTTTGGGTAAATATTGGAACAACATATTAATTTCTGTTAGATTAATTTCAATTTTATTTTTATAAAAACAAAATATTGTCTTTCCAATGACGTATTTATACTTATTAATAAATTTATAACGGAGTATTTATTTTTTCAAATTGCCATAAAAAAGAATTTTGAATTTTGACTAAATATAATTATCTTGTATTATATATATGTGTATTGTTTCAGTTCTGATGATGGCTCTCATGGTGGCCGAAACATGATAGCGCACCTGTAAACCAAAAATAAATATTATTGAAAATTTATTGTTTTTTAATAATTATACCAGAAAAAAAAACGGCATACTACCTGTCAAATTCCGTCCAAGAAAGAAAACACAAGTTGCTTATATTTAATTGTATTAATTTGGACTGCATCCACCATTTTATCAAATGCAATTTTTTCTCTCTATATGTTAACATATATAGGTAAGAGAAAATAAAGCACTTGGTTGATATAAACATTTCTGAAGAAAACGTATGAATTTTCATTTCCCTTTTTATAAAATTTCAATAGTCTGTTTTTCTTAAAATGGCGATCGTTTTATTATTATTTATTATTTTGCCCATTCCACTCGCTGCCTAAAGTTATTTTGCATCGCTTGAATAGTCTCCGTCCGTAGTTATCCTCTCCTTCCTTAGAGAGATCCTCCGGGTCTCTCTATTCATATATCAATGACTGGATTATAAATTGACTTAATAATACATTCAAATGTAAATTGGTTTAGAAAATAACAATATAACTAAGAAGCCTCCCTCCAACGCCCCCTCATCCCTCCATGCTCCCTTTATGCCAATATCTCTCCATAGCAGATTCAAGGCTTTTGTTTTTGTTTATAAGAACAAAAACAACAACAAAAAAAGATCTGTCACGATTTTTCTATTTCAAAATGAAGTGGTTTCACTTTGAAATAGAGTCTATGAAAAATAATCCCCAAATGGGGATGCTAAAAAAAAAAATTCTTGAAATTTACCCATTGGAAAGCATTCTTTGTCAATATGAATTAGGGTGATTCTACGCTATTTGAACATGTTATTAATCACTATCACATACGTATAAAATAAAATTTTGAAGCAGATCTGACGCAGGGTTATCGTGTAATTAATTATTTAAAAAATTGAAATTTAACATTGTAGTCTATGGGGAATGTCGACGAAATGCACACATATCGAATTATATAGCCACTACTGCAATAGATACAAAAACAAAAAACTTACATTTTTATCAATTCACTTCCGAGGAATACGTTAAACATAAAATCAAAAGTTTCTGCCGAAGGCTTTTAAAGATATTTTAACAAGAAAGTCAAAAAAATTCTCCAAAATGATAGTCACCAATATTTAAAAGTGAGACTCTGACCAGTCTGACAACGTCGCATAAAATAATACTCTTTTCTCGCTGTCAGTTACATTTTTTTCCCATTTTACGATATTTTTTCTCGCAAATCGTCCATTGTGTCTAAACTGATTTCCATTAATCATTGTAATATATTAAATAAAATAAAATTGAAGGCTTTTAAGATTTAAAATAAACAGCTGATAAATGCAATGTTGCCAGATCTAGAAAACTGCTCAAGTCAAAATTCATTCATTTATTATTTTTGGTAATTAAATTATTAACCAAATACAATTATAAACTCTGATAGGTCACGACTAAATTATAATAAGGAATTTTGGCATTCAAATTTTTAATTTTATTTTTAAAAAAAATTTAAGACTTACGGGGTACTACTATCCGAACAACGTTAAACTGACTGTATTCATTAAAAGTATCTAAAAAGCTATAATTATTTAATTGATTGGAGAAAGGGCAGGTTCAGCCAAATAAAAAGCCTTTATATGCTTCTCGACTCCGGAGACGTTTCGAGACAAATTTAATATCTCATCATCAGTCCGAGTATCACTTCATTGAGGTGGTCACCGTATTTGATGATCAGATGTTTTATATTCATTATAAATTCTGTTGATAATAGAGCTGCGATGTTTCAAATGTTTCTCCGGAGTCGAGAAGCATATAAAGGCTTTTTATTTGGCTGAACCTGCCCTTTCTCCAATCAACTTTATTCACAGCCACCATACTTCTATTTGTATAATTATTTAATATTAATTCACCTTTCATAACAAATAATTAATTGTTTGTCATTTTCCTAGCTTAATTTTCACAATTCTGCCACCAATAGTGTCATTTTTCTGGTAACATATTTCTTCTGGCGCTAATAAAACTCAAGAAAATTAAAATATCTTCTGACCTTTATCATTACAGATACGAAAATAATGAATATTAAATTGAACAGAGTATTTTTTGTTTCTGGACACAAAAAAACGTTATAATATAGTTTTAGCTCTTATTTAATTACGTAATTGTTTTTTTTGATTAGCTCGTTATTTTCTCTTTCCATTTTCTTTTTTTATTTTTTCAGATGATAGAGATTGGCGGGCGATGTCAATCTAGAGAGAAAAGGACGGCGCCCTTTTGCACCCCCCCCCGCCCCCTCTTATATATAACTTGAGAAAGCGAACGAATATTCAAATAGCGCGACGACACACACCAAACTTTTAACAATATCATTAGAGATGCCAAAAAGTTGTCATATTTTCTTGAAAATGAAATCTGGCTGTTGCTATTATTTCTCCTCATTTTTCCGTCTTTAAAAGAAGGGGAGGGGGGGGTGAAATTATTTTCAAAATTGATCATTAAAAGATTTCAAGTTTTTTTTTTTTTTCTTTTTTAATCAATAAGAAAAAAAAGAAGAAGTTTATGAAAATTCTAAACAACGTAAGAAATATAAATTTGTTCTTTTTTTTTTTAATTGTTAATAATAATAATAACAAATCTTGTTGTTAAACTTTGTTTTTTTTTTCTCTTTAGTACAAAGTTTTTTTTAAAGTGAAACTTTATTTTGATCGACACAAATTTTTTCGTTTCTCTATCAGCATGTCGCGTTACAAGCCGTGACGTCAAAAGCCGTGACGCTAGAAGTTATGACGTCACAAGCCATGACGACAAAAATAGAAAAGTTGAAATTTAATATATATGACGAATTATAAAAAAATAATTGTGAGATTTAATTTTTCAATTTTTGAATATAATTTTTAAAATAATTTAAAATGATTCAAATACTAAATAAATATTGTTCTCAATTTTTAACATGCATCTATTGATTTCCCATTTTCCAATTATTAAATTTAGATTAAAAACGCGATTTTAATACCCTTAATTGAAAATTTTCAGTTAAAAGCCTAAGATCCGAAAAAAGTTTCACTTGCATCGTGGTTTCATAAAACCACACAATGTTTTTTTTTTTTTTTTTTTCATTTTCTCTTACCTTACCTGCCCCCAAGTGGGCGATTTGATTTTTCAAGGGGGGCAATAAATAAGCGGGGGGAGGGGGGCGATGAGTAATCATAGGGGAAAAAATTATTAGAGTTTACAAAAATTTAAAAGAAAAAAAAAATCAAAGAGAAAAATATCCCATTTAGAAGATGGCCAGAATAGAAGAGGACAAAAAACAGGATAAAAATAAAATATTATGAAGAATCCAATTCCAATCTAGAATCGAAACGTCACTTTTGTTTCCATTAAATAAAAATTTACTGAAAAAAAAAAAAATTTTCTTCTATTCATACAAATAAAATTATTATTAGATTTTTAAAAGAATTAGGTGGAGATATAAATATTATAAATCTTGCCTACGTACTACTCCTAAGATCAGGAGTAGTTTTCAAAATAAATTAATTGTGGTTAATTTTAGCTAGTAGGCCTAATTAAAAATACAATTTAACTAAAAAAAAAAAAAATTTTAACATTTCGGTCACCATTTTGTATTGTATTTATTCACTTTGAAAAGAAAACGTTATCTGAGGAAGTTATTAACTTTGAAATAAAGTAGTTGGTTTCTTTTTTGTTAAAAATTTTAAATCATGACTATCATATTCAGGTGAAACTTATAAATAATTAATTAACTCTCTGATTAGGAATCAAAAGCAATTAATGAGTTCTTTTTTTTGTGTTGAGGTGATGTCGTCGACGTCGTTGCTGCCCCCAAGAGAGAGAGATCTTCGCTCACCTAGGTAAAGGCAGGCACAAGCAAAGGCAGATTCTATGCATAAACAATAACGTTCATGTATAATTCGTAAAGTGTAATATTAAGTATTAAGGGGTGGGGGGGGTGGCGTAATTGAGCCTGGGAGCGAGTGGCAACGTCTTCCCAGAGAGAGAGCGAGAGCGTATTAATTTAAATTACGCTAGGGAATCAACGACGACGTCATATGATAAGAAAATCAACTGGAAGGAAAAAAATGTGAATTTTAATTACTTGATTCTTCTGATGGGTTTAATCGTTTAAGGATGTTTGGGAGGTATATTAAAAATGCTACGAGACAATCGAAAATCTGACAGTATATTTCTCATTTAATGCTAAAACCGCTGCGAAAATTTCAAACAGTTAAAAAGTTATTGTAATTAAAAAAAAATGTTATTTAACATGTAGTCAGTGGCGTAGCGAGAGGGGGGCAAGGGGGGTCATCATGCCCCGGGCGCTACTCACAAAGGGGCGCCAAACAAATTCGCAAAACAAAAAATAATTTTAATGTCCGGCAAAAAAAATTAAAAATATTTTCCGCGTGACGGAAAAATTTGGTTCCGCAAAAAAAATAAAAAGGGGGAAAAATTCCGCAAAACTTAGCCTCCCTAAAAAAAAAAGGTAAAATGATTTTAACAGCAGGGCAAAAAATTTTCCGCAGGCAAAAAAATTTTTGAGTTTGGGGTCCCCAAAAAAATTTCTATATACGCCCCTGTGTAATGTTATGGTTTTCGAATGCGGGGGGGGGGGGGGGGGGCTAAAAAGGAATTGAGCCCAGGGCGCGAGTTAAGCTAACTACGCCACTGATTAAGAATCTACTTATGTTATTTTTGTATCTCAATTATTTTACGAGTTATACTCAAAAAACGATACAAAATTTGAGAAGGCTTAATATCATTTAACATAAAAGATAGAAGATATTTAAGATATCGTATAAATTTTGTATTTAATGCAGATAACGAATCAATAAACACCAATTTTATATCTTTTTTAGTTTTTAGCAAATTTACGAAAATTCAAGCAAACATAGATGTGACTCTCTCTTATTAAATAGAGCAAACTAGTAATTGACATAAATGTGTAAGATTCAGCATTTAGTGCTGATTTTAATGCACTATTCACTATTTATATATATTGAATAGTTTTTTTATTATTTTGAAAAGAAAAAAAAATTCATCTGTCAAAATTAATTAAAATCGATTTTTTTTATTATTTTTAGGACATTCCTTGGCCGAAAATGGTATTTTTTAGTTAGAATATTTTATATTTTAATTTATTCAATCGATATCAAGCCCTAAATGTGTTTATTTAATTAATAAACAATAAATTAAAAAATATTGGCGGGAGTTGACGTTAGACGTCATCAATAAACCCTCATTTTATGTGGGCGTAGCTAAATAGAAAAATTCCTATGGCTTTATAATTGAATCAAGAGACCAGTTTTGCATTTTGCCTCAAATCCGTGAATAAATAAGAGAGATTTAGCGATTTTTTGAAAAGCGATCTCGCGCTAGACGAAAGGCTTAGAGAAGAGTTACGCAAGTCTCCCTGCCTGATCTCTGGGCGCCGATCGAATTGGAAAAAAAAATTTGATGCTCTTCCATTAGTTGAAATAATTGGCAAATTGATTCATTTCATCTGTTTATACTCAAATTTTATAAAATTTAATCCTAAAAATTGCTATAAAATCTTATAATGTTGCTAAATTAACGGATCTTAGAAGATTTTTTTTATACATGTTGTGGGTTGTGTATAAACAACGATTTGGTAAAATAAAATTAACAAGCCTCAAAAATTGAAAGCTGAATTGATAAAAACAACAAGGACTAGAATATTGTCACAAGAGGACATAAAATTTCATCCAATTTTGATATGAAATGAAATGAAATTTTTTTTTTTTTAGAGCGATTCCCTTGTGAAAATTTGCATGGACCCCGAGCACATTCGTTGAGCGGGTCTAAACCTTTAGAGCGCTACTTTAACGCAACCATTGGAGCTAGAAAGCTAGAAATTTTATATACACGTAGGCAAAAATTCAGTGAATATTGATCAATGATCCTTTTTACTCTCATCTGATTGGCTAATCGGATGGTGAGATATAATGAAAAAATAAATGTTTAAATATTAAATTTTAGCTTTATCTAAATAATCTCTAGGAAATTGTAAACTCATTACAAAAAATCCGATGCAAATTGAAGAAGCGGTTTGCGAGTTAGAGACATTTGAAGATTCAACGTTTTATTTCTTTTCTATCTTAATTTTTTCAACCTCTTAATTCGAACAAAGGAGGGGCGGAGCCTGTCTGCTGCCCCCCCCTCCAGGCCTCTCTGGTTGTTGCGCTTGACCAAGGCGCCTCCCCCCTTCTCGATTCTAAGAAAATAAAATAATAAAATAAAATTATATATTCGGACAGATTAAAAAGAATTTTAAAGTCTCGTAGAAAAAAAAATTTGTTTTGATGGTCACACAAATTTCTCTTAACTTTGGCTGTGCTTGTCACACCAGATTTTTTAAACACTCACACTTTTTTCTCATTCACACTCACAGTCACACACACATACACAAAGTCTTTTCAGCAACTAAAAAAAAAAACTAATTAGAATAACTTTTTACTACTCAACGAGATTAACTACAGTTTATTTAACATCAATACAAGTAGGCACTAAAAAAAAACAATAAATTTTTTAAGTTAATCTGCTATATTTTTGGAGAAAATAAATTAATTTTTTCATTTTAATAAATATTTACGTAAGTCAAAATCGGTCATTATAGCATATATTTCATAAGAAATTTCAGTAACATTGTATATATTTCAAACAATTAATTCCGTAGTTAAAAAAATATCGTGAAGAATTTGAATAAAAGAGTCTGAAGATTGCTGCAAATAAATGTATTTTCACTCAAATTCCTAAAAAAATTGATAGAATATATTTTGTTTTCTAATTGAATAGAATAGTTATTGTAAAAAAAACGTAGGCTGGCTAAATAAAATGCTTATTATATTAACTTAAACACGTTATAACGTGAAAAGTCACTTAACAATGGAACAACATCAATAAATATAGACAAAATTATTTTTTCTACACAATTTATTTAATTTGGGGTTTAATTACAATCTATTTTTATTTAATTTACCGGTCGTTGGCTTCGCAACAACGCCGGTAAGGTGGGGTGTACTCGAGTATCTGTCTTACGCTTCTTTGAGACACAAAAGCCTTGCTTATTATTTATAATAGTCGTAATAATTTAAATATATTATATTCATTATAATTCAAAATAATTGTTTAATAAATTAGATTTATTTTTAGAAAAAATCTGGTGTGACTGGCGCACATCACACAACTTTCTCTTACCTATCGTAATCGAAAGTTGTGTTCTGTGCTTGTCACACCAGATTTTTTGTGTCGACATATATTTAGTTCCCGACAGTACGGAACATTGGAATTCAGATGTAAAATTTATAAGTATGGGAAAATATTTATATTTTGTTACCATGGCAACCATTTTTCCTATCCTTCCCTATGAAATACAAGAGTAAAGTGGCCTTCAGAAGATTTCAATCGCAAAATGAGAATATACATTTTAAAGAGCATCTAAAAAATAATTGATTTTTGAATTTTAAAAAAAATCGTTGGAGCAAATTTTGAGAAAATCGAAAAAAACTGAAAAAGTGCATCAGTAAAGTACTAGTACTCTTTGGCCGATTTTGATTAAAAGCTTATTTTTCCGGTCCAGGAGGGTGTTTAACTTAAATATAAAATTTCAGCCTCATAGCTCAATTCCTTCATGCTTAAAATTGAACACACACCCACTCACACACACACACACACACCCACCCACCCACCCACAGACAGACCATGTCGCGAAAACCACTTTTTTGGATTCAGGGGACCTCAAAACGTGAAGATCCATCAAAATCTCGATATCGAATTTTTGACATGAATCCAATACTTTCTCTCTATATACATATTACATAGGTAAGAGAAAGTAAAAAATATTGCAGTTTATAGTTTGTTATAGGCAAGTTTAGTTTAAGGGGGAAGGGGGAAAACAAGAATTGACTCATCTGAAGCTGATGTTGGTTGATTGAAGACACAGCCTCCGGTTGGTCCAGGTAGGACTGTCTGGTCTGGGACAGGCTCGCTTCAAGGCCCCTCGGCCAATTGTCGTCGATTTGGAAGCCACCAGGATTCGTTTGAGCTGCATAGTATTGTCCTCTGGATAATGGTCCAGGGAGAGGCTCGAGGAGAGTCACCTCACTATCAGGGTGCTTGGGGAGGCATAGCCTCATAAGAAACTTTTAAATAATATTTTAAAACAAGGCCTATTTGGGGAGGCGATGTGGTTGCCTTGAAGGCTGGTAGCCAATTAAATTTATTTATTTTATATGTAATTATAATAAAATTAATACTTCAACAATACAATTTAAATTAGATATTTTTTCACTAATTGGCATTGTTGATCATATTAAATTAACTTAAATAAATTATAATTATTTGTATAAAAAATAAGTTGTATTAAATAATTGTTTATTAAATGTAAATATTCGTGGGGATATAAATCTGTGAGGAGGGGTTGCCCAGGAGACCCGCTCATATGGCTTTGACCATTATAACGTATATTATTGAACAAGTTACATAGGACGTCACTTTAAGTACTGCGTATTTCTCATGAATACGCCATGTATTTGACTGAACGATCCCCTTCAAATACGCGCGGTACTTAACGTCACTTGGAAGTAGTACTTTACTTAAAAAGTTTTTTCAAAAATTTTGAAATTTTCAATTTTTTTGTTATATTAGGATAAAATACTCTATTTTAAAAAGTTTTTTTTTTTGACATTTTTACGAAAACTGAATAGTTTTTGAAATAATCACAGAAGAAATAGACAATATTCGTTAATTTTGATAAAAAAAAAAACAATATGCTATAATGACTGACCGTTTTTGACTTACGTAAATATTTATTAAAATGAAAAAATTAATTTATTTTCTCCAAAAATATAGCAGATTAACTTAAAAAATTTATTGTTTTTTTTTAGTGCCTACTTGTATTGATGTTAAATAAACTGCAGTTAATCTCGTTGAGTAGTAAAAAGTTATTCTAATTAGTTTTTTTTTTTTAGTTGCTGAAAAGACTTTGTGTATGTGTGTGTGACTGTGAGTGTGAGTGAGAAATAAGTGTGAGTGTTTAAAAAATCTGGTGTGAGATATATTTAAAATATCACTACATTGGCTGTGTATTAATAATCTCTTTCTTCTTTTTCAAAATTCTCTTTAAATTATTTTTATTTTTTTTATTTTTCAAAAAGGTTGCTTATATAAAAATCTTTCTTTAAATTTTTTTTTATATTCTTTTTCAAAATTCAAATAATATCTTGAATGAATCGTTGTTAGTATTCACTCGGCATCATAGGTGTCGTCCCTTACCTGCCATTGAGACATCAAACATAGGCAAAGAGAGAAGGGGGAAGATGGAAGAAGAAACGGTGAGCAAAGAGAAGGACAGGGCAGTGAAGGTCACTCTTGAAACAGCCTGCTAATTGATGACTCACACACACATAGGCAAGTTCAACGCCTCAACGGTGCGCTACACACACACATACACGCACGCAGCCGATGCCACTGGCTCTCTCGCTCTCTCTCTCTCTCTCTCTCAACTGATCAGCTGTTCCAACCCCAGGGCGGAGATACCAAGTGCCTTGCACAGAACACCACAAGGGAGAAGAGAAAGGATTATTTTTCACCAAAGAGCAACGAACATATCATCACATCACTATCGCCTGCATCTCACCCCCCGTCTCTCTCTCTTCAGGCCTGTGGTACCGGACAACTGTGAGCTAAAACTAATTTATATCAATATTATTTCATGAAATAATTAAATAGTGAAAAGATCTGATCTTAAAAGGACTTAAAAACTCGATTTTAATGCGATTCAAATATCTCAATTCCTAGAAACAGAGACCCGCCATATTGAATTTTTCCAATTGCAATAAATATAATCACGTTAATAAAGGCCTATAGTTAAAAATATTCAATTGTAATTAATTCATTGTAATTTAAATTTAATAATCTCAAAGATCTTTCAAATTTTTAACCGAATTTTTTATAATTTTTATTTTTAACGAGATCGAGAGTCAATCAGCAGGAAATCCAATTCGGATGGGAATCAGGGCAGATAAATTAATAAATCTGATATTTATTTTTTTAATCAATTTTTAATTTTTATTTTTAATTTTTTTTATTTCTTTAGTTTTAATATAAATCAATACATAGTCCTTTGTTTTTAATTTTGATGAAGTTCGAAAGACATCGGAGATAGATTTCCAGGAAATTTTGCCTGTAAGGAAATAAGAAAGACGAATCAGAACCACTATCAATTTTAATTGAATCAATATATTATTTTAATTTTTATTCAGTTGTTTTAAAAGCCACAAAGGAAATATATTCGCACATACAATTTTTTTATCACACACACAAACAAATTATTTCAAATCCAGAATTCTAAGAATTCAAACCGGGGAGCCGGAAAACTCGATTTAATATAATATACAATTCAATTCAATTTATTAATTTAATATTATTATCTACGTGGAAAGTATTGAGGCCATTGCGGCGTGCCCACAGGGCGAAACTTTGTGCGACGTTTCGGTGTCCGAACGTCCACAACCCCGATAGAGTAACGTTTCGGTGTTGAAGTTCATAATAACTCTCCCGTCGTTACCTATCACCTACACAACAAACCTCACACACAATAAACATAAATTTTAATATTTTTTCCTATATCGGTAATTTCAACAATTTGAATATTAATTATTTTAATCATTATAAATTTTTCTATCTGTGATATCTTTTTATTCTGTCTTTCTATTTTCTTTATTTTTCTTTTTTTTATTCTTCCTAATAAACCAATCACATAAAGGCTTTTCTGATTTATATTGAAATGAACTTAATGAACAAGTAAATCTAAAATTACAAAAATAAATATCAATCTAATTTTCTTTTAATCCCAATTGGATCTTTTTCTGATTTCAATACAAAAGAGTGGATTGTACTAACTTATCTTAAAACACCAAATTAACATAACCCTCAGACCTAGAATGCCGAGTGCCTTCTGTACGGCAAGTGGAAAATCGTCAATCATGTACAACCACAGTTCAACAAGATATTAAACCAGATCTGATAATTTTTTTACTTAATCTTTTTTTTATTTATTCTATAGGCACCTTTTTCTATTTTTTTAACTCTTTCAGCTTCTATTCATCTTTCTTATCAGCATCCAATATAAGGGATTAATCAACCCTTATTGGACCCAGCGGAGCAGATACAAAGTCCTACGGTAATTCAGGGTAGCTACCCCCCACCCCAAATTACTATAGGCGTGGAAACTAAATTACCCCCGACAGGT
>JAKCPI010004410.1:0-43468 GCA_023213315.1 Euborellia annulipes | reverse complement strand
TTGCCACTAGATGTCACTAAGTGTCAATATTGGGCAAATATGGCGGACGCCAGACAGCCTTAAGTAGCAAAAAGAACCTGTATAAATTTGTCGCTTACTAATGTTGTCACATTTACGTCGTTGCTGTATCGTTGCCAGCTCCATGGCAGTTATAAGAAAAGGAAACATAATTGAATTGGTTGAGGGCCGGCAGGGGCTAGGGAATTGAGCGACTGTGTCGCCATCTCTTAGACAAATAATCATCCTTTCCAAACGACCTATTCGAGACTCCCCGATTAACGCCATCTCTTGACAAAGATAGCTTTGCCTCCTGAAACTCCTTTAAAAACAAACCATTTTTACTTTCTCTTACATATGAGAGGAAGTTGTGTGCTGTGCGACTAGTCACAACATAAGAATTAATCGATTTTAGTAATAAATTTGCTGATTATTTTTTCCAGGCAACGGGTTTATTATTTTTTTATAGATCATGTAAAATTCATTTCATTCGATGTTAATTTGTTAAAATAAGGTAAAATCAAAATAATAGTCCTTTGCATGGAATAAATAATAAAGAAATTTTATTAGGTTTTTTCAACAACGTCAGAAAAGAAAAAAACATGAAATATATTTGATATTGTATTTATTATAATTTGAAAAACAAAAACAACTCGTTGCATGGAATAAATAATCAGCGAATTTATTAAGTATTATTAGATAATGCATGCATTCTCACGTTACAAAAGGTCAGTTGAAAGTGAAACAATGAAGGGCCATTTAGTTGCGTTTCGTTTTTTGTTTCTTGGCTTTATTTCCACTCTCAAATGGAAGCCTTCTTTTGGAAGATGTCGTGAAGCAGGAAACTAAAATCCCATCAATTGAAGTTTTATTGAACATCACAAGAGAATACTTTAAACCTTTTGCTCCAACATTTATTATTCCAAATAAAACGACGACGTTTCCGTTGGAGATATTAATTGAACGATTGAACGACACAATAATCATATCTGATATTGACAAGTTGAAGAAAATTATGAAAGAGAAAGAATTTCGTTATTTTGGATATAATGTTATACTCTTTTCTCTTGATACAGAATTTGGAGAATATTTCAAAAATATGGACTCTATCATTCATTTTATGGATTTAAGAAACTCAAATCGAACTCTAAATGAAGCGGAGAAAATCAAATTGGTCGAATTAGTGAGATACAAGATAAGATGGAATACAGCCCAATTTGTTTCATGATCAATTTAGGAAAGTGGTACTTTTTCAATTTACTGATCAACAATTTGAATTATGGATAGACAATCCATACGAGCATATAGCAAAGAAAATCCCAAATTTAAAAAAAGCTTATTTCAATCAAAAGCCAAATGCTTATAAAAAAAATATTTTTGACAGACGGGAAGTCAATGAAATTTTAAAAGTACCAAATAGTACTGGAAAAGCAAAATTTATATATGACTACCTAAAAGAAAATTGGAATGCTACCGAAGGAAGGAAAAGTAAATGATATTAAATAATGTAATTAATATTAGTAAATGAGCCATTTAATTTAGTAAGCCTAATATGGAGGCTTTTGATGTATGGACAATATGCTTTATCGTCCACAAGAGTCCCGAATATCCCCTCTGGCAGAGTCTTCATCGGAGCTTCACTTATCCTGTTTGGATCACGTGTTTTCTCAGTCTCAGCTTTTGTACTTTAGTTTGGCATCTTATCACTCTCTATGGACACCAACAACGGAGATCTATTTATGATACTTTTGCACGAAATCTAAGTCTTTTAATCACAGAACCTGTGACTTGGATTGTTTAATGTCAAAGGCAATCCGTTGAGAATTGTTTCTGCAAGCATTTTAATCACCTCGATTGTTCTGATCTGTGGAATACAATCTGCATTTTTTTCACTCTTGAGATCACCAGGACGTTATCCTAACATCAAAACAATCCAAGAAATTGGAACTTTAAAACTGCAAATCATGTGTCAATTTGGTTCAGAGTGTACAACTATGTTCTTTAATGAAAACAGCCCATTTTTTAATTTAAAATCTCAGGTAAAATTTGACGAGAATAATCTTGATGATCTTTATAAAGATCCAAATTCAACTTTGGTATATCCATGTCACATTGCATCTAAAATGATAAATTCGATACCACTCTACAAAAAAACATTCTCCATCCTTGAAGAGACCGCTGGGACCTTTGTGTTTTATTATGGAGATAACAATTTCCCGTTTATTGACCAACTTCGACTATTCTTATTGAACATTTATGAGAATGGAATCGCCCAATGGCTAGATGAAATGTTGGTATATAAAACGATCTCTATGTCTATTCGAACAAATCAAAATTCTGAATCTATTACTGTCCACAGTTTCTCACTAAAAGATGTACAAATTGCTTTTATGATTTTGATTATTGGTTATTGTGTTGCAACATTTGTTTTCATATTAGAAATAATATCAAATATTTGCACCACTTGTAGAAAGAAACGTCTTAAGCAAAGATTGCCATTTCTTAATTGATAATAATTTTGTTCGTTTCACTTGACATCCTCAAATGTTCAAAGCTGCTAATGTACGCTATCTATGTCAAAAAGTGCAGACAAACCCAAAATGCCTAGAACAAAAAGAGCAACTTTTGCCTTCTGTTTGATTGTAGTTATGAACTTACAGGAACATCTCCGGGCGACTCGACGTGCGTTCGCTTGTCCGGGGGAGTCAGTGTCTAACCTGAACAATGCGCGTTGCTTCAATTATTTGTGTTGTTGTCCCTCCGAAGCTTCCCCCCTCCCCTCCCCCAAGCAGAAATCCTGGCTACGCTACTGTTTGCACCAGATTCAAGATCATATAAATTTTGTAAGAACCGATTCAAATTTTCTACGAAGAATTCATCCTTTTTTTGGATTGCCTGAGCTTATAACAATATGCAAAATTATTTACTACCTTATATGTGAAGGTTCACTAATAGTAAGTTATAAATGAAAGACAAATTTGAATTTTTAACTCGATATATTTCGGGCTATTAACAAGTGGGGTAGTGGCAAAATTTTCAGTGTGGGAACGAGCTTAATATTTATTATAAAAACAACATGCACGTTAATATTAAATATTCCGTCCTATCTAAAATAAGCTCCAATTGTTTCATATTCTTTGAGCTCTAATAAATAAAAATAATAATAAATTTTGATTCTATTCTATTTAATTCAATCATCTTTTATTGAAAAGCAAAATCGACTAACTCCATTCCTTTAGAAAATAACACCCACTGCACTCAAGGGGGTGGGGTAAAGGGGGTAATTACCCCCTCCCCCGAGATTCGAAAAAAATACCTTTTTTTCGCAAAAAAATTTATTTTTAATGTAAAATTTTTAAAATTAATACTTAAAAATTTGATGTGTATTTATATTCTGGCAAACAAGTACAGAATGCGCTTTTAAATTACCGAAATTAAGAAAAAATAGTGTGCTGTGCGACGAGTCACACCAGATTACCCTCCCCGAGAAACACCTCTGGATCCGCCCTTGACTGTACTATGGTTTCCGAAATGCGATTTTTTTGGCAAAAATGCCATTTTTTTAAATTCTAAATATTAATTTTTTTTCAACTAGAACTAAAAGCAAACATATTAACACAAAATCTGGTGTGACTGGCGCACAGCACACAACTTTCTCTTACTCTTACCCTTCGGTAAGAGAAAGTTGTGCACCGTGCTGGTCACACCAGATTTTTTGTGTCGAGATATATTTAGTTTCCCATAGCACCTTAGTTTCAAACTTGTATTTTAAATGTTGATTGCTTGAAATAAACTATGGTTATTTTTCAAAATTTTAATCTCATATTTGGACATTTTATACACAATATAGAATCGTAAATAAATACAAAATTTCATAAGAATTGGAAAAAAAATTTTTAAATGCGTAAAAAGTTCCAAAGGGGACCCCCTTTTGAATCGAAATTAACATACAAATCCCTATAGGAAATTAACATTGTTCCTATGCGAAGATAAGGTGGAAAGGGAATTTTAAAAAGAGTAGAGAGAGACGATAATGTTTGCAAGTGAGAGAGAGACAGATATATGTTTTTCTTTGAAACAATTAAAGACACAAATAAATTAAAAAAAAATGGGAATTTAAATAATAATTGATTTTTAATCTAATAAAAAGAAAAAGATTTAAATTCCGTTACCATGGCAACCATTTCTATCTTTCCTATGAAGAACAAGAGTAAAGTGGTCTTCCAGAAGATTTCAACGGCAAAATGAGAATATACATTTTAAAGAGCATCTAAAAAATAGTTGATTTATGAATTTAAAAAAAAATCCTTGGAGGGAATTTTGAGAAAATCGAAAAAAACTGAAAAAGTACATCAGTAAAGTACTAGTACTTTTTGGCCGATTTTGTTCAAAAGCTTATTTTGAGATTCTTCAAAGGTACCTAAGTTAAATATAAAATTTCAATCCGCTAGCTCAACTCCTTCATGCTAAAAATCTGTCCACATACACACATACACACACACACACACAGACCAATTTGCGGGACCCACTTTTTTTGGACTCAGGGGACCTCAAAACATGTAGATCCATCAAAATCTCGACATCGAATTTTTGACATGATCGCAATACTTTCTCTCTCTATATATTTCATATATAGAGGTAAGAGAAAGTAATAAACATTCATTATTTATTACTTTCTCGTACCCTATATATGAAATATATAGGAGAGAAAGTATTGCGATCATGTCAAAAAATTCGATGTCGAGATTTTGATGGATATACATGTTTTGAGGTCCCCTGAGTCCAAAAAAGTGGGTCCCGAAAATTGGTCTGTGTGTGTGTGTGTGTGTGTGCTGTGTGTGTGTATGTGTGTGTGGACAGATTTTTAGCATGAAGGAATTGAGCTAGCGGATTGAAATTTTATATTTAACTTAGGTACCTTTGAAGAATCTCAAAATAAGCTTTTGAACAAAATCGGCCAAAAAGTACTAGTACTTTACTGATGTACTTTTTCAGTTTTTTTCGATTTTCTCAAAATTCCCTCCAAGGATTTTTTTAAAATTCATAAATCAATTATTTTTTAGATGCTCTTTAAAATGTATATTCTCATTTTGCCGTTGAAATCTTCTGAAGACCACTTTACTCTTGTGCTTCATAGGAAAGATAGAAATGGTTGCCATGGTAACCGAATTTAAATCTTTTTCTTTTTATTAGATTAAAAATCAATTATTATTTAAATTCCCATTTTTTTTAAATTTATTTGTGTCTTTAATTGTTTCAAAGAAAACATATATGTCTCTCTCTCTCACTTGCAAACATTATCGCCTGTCTCTCCGCCTTCTCTCATAGGCCTAATGTTAATTTCCTATAGGGATTTGTATGTTAATTTCGATTCAAAAGGGGGTCCCCTTTGGAACTTTTTACGCATTTAAAAATTTTTTTCCAATTCTTATGAAATTTTGTATTTATTTACGATTCTATATTGTGTATAAAATGTCCAAATATGAGATTAAAATTTTGAAAAATAACCATAGTTTATTTCAAGCAATCAACATTTAAAATACAAGTTTGAAACTAAGGTGCTATCGGAAACTAAATATATCTCGACACAAAAAATCTGGTGTGACCAGCACGGTGCACAACTTTCTCTTACCGAAGGGTAAGAGTAAGAGAAAGTTGTGTGCTGTGCGCCAGTCACACCAGATTTTTTTTTATTTTATCGTTTAGTTTGTTTATAATAGTGGTCCAAATGCAGCACTTCATCTTAGTTTATTCAAGTGGAACTATCCGTACGGTTCAGAATAATTTCTTGCTCGTGTATATATATATTTCGATCACATTATTTTTATATTCATAAAATTTTTACATTCCTATACAAAGTATACATTTTGTTGAAAAACCAACTAATTCGTCTATTTCTTACAAAAAAATATGGTGCGAGCTGGCGTCTTAATTTTTGTTTTATTACATTCACATATTATTATCGAATGTATTCCAATATAGTTTTACTGCAAATAAGTGTGCATTTAAGAAATATTTATATTTTTTTCAGATATGCACCGTTTCATCAAGCAAGATTTGTTTAATATTTGGTTGGATAAGAAAACTAAAAGTAACAAATTTTCAAATCTTAAAGACCATATTTATAGTGTAACGGGTTATAATGTAGATCAATATAAAGACGTCAAACAAAAACTTTATGATTTGTCCAATAGTTTTGAAAAAAGATGGGCAAAAGTCTCGAGAAATAAAAAAATCCCCCCCCCCCCCCCCCCCCCCCCCCCCCCCCCCCCCCCCCCCCCCCCCCCCCCCCCCCCCCTCCTTTGAAAAGTACAATTCTGATTGATTAAAAACAGAAATATTCACCTTCATGACGCAACACCGTCAACATCATCAACGACGATGATGATGATGATGATGATATTGAAGATACATCTATTGAGTATTTAGATCTAATTGAATTAGATCTGAATTTATTTAATATTTTCAAAGATTCTACTCTTATACTCTTTATATACCTATTTGTAACAATGCATGTATTAATTATATAATAATTATAAAAAATAACTAGCCCTCGGGGCTTGGTGTAGAGGTTAGCGTGCTAACCTCGTATACCAAAAGTCGCGGGTTCGGACCCCAGGCAGTCCGATGATTTTATTTAAGCCACTTGGATACCAAATGGCTTAAATAAGAATGCCTGGACCCCAAATATGTATATTAAATTTATAACGGTGAGTGTGAGTGTGAATGAGAAAAAGTGTGAATGTTTTTATAAAAAAAAAAAAAAAAAAAAAAAAAATAACTATAATATACAAAAATTTTGAAATTATATTGCTCGACATTAGTTTATTATCCAAATAAAAGTCATTAAAAACAAATTCCTTACTGTAAACTGATATTATTAATTTTTGCCAGAAAATCATGCCTCACCATAGTGCACTGGTCGGTCAATTATTTCGTGCTGATGAGTTGATAAATTCTCTTTATTTTCCTCCTGAAAATGATATTCTCAATTGATGCAAGGCAAGCTTAAGTGAATGGGTCTAAATGGCCTCCGATGTTTTTTTTTTTTTTTTTTTTTAAAGTGAAACTTTTATTTGATCCTCTCAAATTTTTTCGCTCTTCTATCAGCATGTCGCGTTACAAGCCGTGACGTCAAAGGCCGTGGCCGCTACAAGCCATGACATCCCAAGTCGTGACGACAAAATTAGGAAAGTTGAAATTTAATATATATGACGAATTATAAAAAAAAATAATTGTGAGATTTAATTATGCAATTTTTAAATTGATAAAATATAATTTTTAAAATAATTTAAAATGATTCAAATCTTCAATTACTAAATAAATATTGTTCTCAGTTTTTAACATTCCATTTTCCAATTATTAAATTAAGATTGAAAAACGGGATTTTAATACCCTTAATTGAATAATTTTCAGTTAAACGCCTACGATCCGAAAAAAAAAAGTTTCACTTGCATCGTGGTTTCATAAAACCACACAATGATTTTTTTTTTTTTTTTTTTTGTATTAGAGCTTTAGAATGTCGAAGCCAAAGGGCTGAGAGATATCAATATCGATGTTTATAAAAGTCCACTCACTTCAGTGGCGCGGCGAAGGGGGGGGGGCAAGGGGGTCATCATGCCCAGAACGCTACTCATAAAGGGGCGCCAAATGGTCCGCAAAACAAAAAATTTTTATTGTTATTATAATTGATTTCTGGAAAATATATTTTAAATTTAGTGCCAGTGTAATTTAAAAAAATCTTGTATATTTTACATATAATAGTGCGACCAGTCACACCAGATTTTTCCCTAATATGTGATTTTCAGGAATTTTCCCTATATGGGCATTTCTTGACCCGGTTATGGGAGGGAGAGGCACACTAATATCTAACCTGATTGGCTAGAGCGTAAAGAGAACGCTGAGGAGGAGGAAAAAGAGCATGAGTGGGAAGCGAGGGACTTCCCCTTAGAGCGTTGCCCACGGCTTCCATAAAACCATAGCGTTCAGTTCTCTCTCAGCATCTCGATGCTTAGCTTTTGTTTTTTATTAAACGCGTTAATTGTTTTTTTTTTATTTTATATTCAGTGTGTTTAGATCAAGATTTCAACCAGGAGGGATTTTGGTTCCAAACGATGTCGAGATTTTGATGGATATACACGTTTTGAGGTTCCCTCCACATGGTCTGTGAACAAAATATCTCAAGAACTGGAAGAGCTATGAGGTTGAAATTTTATATTTAAGTTAGGCACCCCCATGGGACGTGACACGAAGCTTTTGAACATAATCGGCCAAAGAGTACTAGTACTTTACTGATGTCACTTTTTCAGTTTTTTTCGATTTTCTCAAAATTTGCTCCAACGATTTTTTTTTAAATTCAAAAATCAATTATTTTTTAGATGTCTCTTTAAAATGTATATTCTCATTTTGCGATTGAAATCTTCTGAAGACCACTTTACTCTTGTACTCCATAGGAAAGATAGGAGAAATGGTTGCCATGGTAACAAAATATTAATATTTTCCCATACTTATAATTTTCATCTAATTCAATGTTCCGTACTGTCGGGAACTAAATACATGTCGACATGAAAAATCTGGTGTGACAAGCACAGAACACAACTTTCGATTACCGAAGGTAAGAGAAAGTTGTGTGCTGTGCGCCAGTCACACCAGATTTTTTTTATTTATGGTCTTTTTCGACATCTACCCTATTTAGTATTTAGCCATTTAGACCCAATTCCTATTTATTTAAATTGATTGGTTGGCAATACAATTTAAATAAATTTTTGTCTCATGGGACGGGTTTGCGAACCCGCGCGGCCCTTGGTGCAAATGTCCAACACGCTACCCACTATACTAAGGCCCGTGAGGCACTTTGAAGAATTCTTAAAATAGCAACGTAATAAAATAAAATATGAAACTTTTATTGGTAGGTATCAAATGGCTTAATAAAATAAAGGGTCTGACTAAGCCGAGCGCACAACTTTGCCCCCCTCCCCCCCCCCCATTATTCAAAGAAATAACGCAACGCGTTTGTTTATTTGTTTTGATTTTGCTCTGTTGCTATGCACAATTTTCGAATTTAAATGATTTTTTTAACAAATTTATGACAAACTAGTCGCAAGCCCGCCTTCGGCGGCCTTTTCCGCCTAGCCAGGGGCTGCGCCCCCTGGACTCCCTTGCTTCGCCTTCGGCGAGCAAGTTTATTCCCAATTTGGGATATTTCTTGTTGCAATGCAAGTGTTAAGATGTTAAGGAAGGATCTTATATTCAAGCGAGGCGAGGGTACCTATTGGGAACAGCACAAAGGGTCTGTTTATGACTGTTTAAAGGGTCAGTCACCTCTCTTCGTTATTCAACTGCTGCGTAGCCCCCACCCCCAGCCCATAGTCAGGTAGGAAGCTGGTTCACACAGCATAAAGGACGCTCTCTAATTTCTAGCCAACTTGTTGATTTTGTGTTCCCATATTGAAGAAATTTGATTATAATTAATTTTCCAAAACATTTAAGAGATTCAAATTATTACTACGTTACTCCCAGAGCCATGTATTATAGGTGTACTTAATTTCAAATGGATTCATTGAAAATTGTGATTTCTATAGAACATATACATACATATTTACATACATACATACATTTTTCCCATTTCATTTTTATATATAGATTAGGATACAAATATTATATATCATTTTACTCGGGAGAAAGTCTAGTTTCTGAATACAGTAGAGTCCCGGTTAATCCGAACTCTTTTTGCGTACGATTTTTTTTTTTTTTTTAAGAGGAATATAAATGAAAATTAGACATTAAAGGAATTTTATTTTTTTTTATTAAAAAATACGAATTATAAAAAATAGAGAAATATCACAGACAAGTTTCACGGCTTGCAACGTTATAAATACGACTTTATTATCAAAATTTACTAATTCAAGCTTACAATTCCGGTTAATCCGAACTTCCCGATAATCCGAACGACCCTCTCCCAATTAGTTCGGATTAACGGGACTCTACTGTATATAAAAAAAATTATAGGTTATGTAAGAAAATAATAATGGCCCCCCCTCTAGAGCGCCCCCTAATGGTCCGATGTTTACCAAAAGCTTTTCAGTTCTTGACCTTTACCTCTAGTTTATGTGTGCAAAATTTCAACACAATTGGATGAATAGTTTTTGAGTTTTCGTTGACGAAAAAAATTACCACAGACACACACACACACAGACATCATTCCAAAAATTACTTAAATGGATTCAGGGGACCTCAAAACGCATTTTGGCAGCTTCAGAAAAATTTCGATTTTTTTTTTACGATTACATTAACTTTACCTGTCCAAACTACGGTTGATGGGCAAAGTTAAAAAGAAGGGGGTATCTAACTTAAAAATAAAATTTCATCCTCGTTTAAATATTTTGTTCACAGACAGAGTGAGTTCGAGCATTTTAAGTTTCACACAGAGACAAGAGGGACATGTGTTAGTGACAGGAGAGAATATTTCGTTTTTATATTTTATTTCGATATTAATGATGTTTTATGAAAAAAAAAAAATAAATAAACTCACCATTTAATAAGAAATTTTATATCCTACATCACAAGGCACACACTTTTCAATTTTTGAGAAAAAAAAAAAGAAACATTATCACTGACACAAACAGATGGTGCCGGGCTCAATCACTGACTGACCGCCAAAGGCATCTATCCAAAGAATATAAATATATTGGAGCACATTCATAAACTTGAAATTTTTATACGCTCACTTCAGGTCATTCAGGAATTTATAATGTAAGTAAAATTTTTTTTTTTTTAATTTCAAATAATTCAAATAATAAATTCTTTTTGTTTTTGTCTAATAATCTTTTGCTGGTAAAATAATATATTTTAAAAACAAATTGATATGTACAGCAACTCGCACAAGTTATCCAAGAAATATTTGCTATTTGGTGCTGCACTCTGGCGGCAAGTCGTTCAACAAGATTCCTTTCCCCTTCCCTTTCCCCTCGCCTACTGTCATGATAATAAAAAAAAAAATTGAATTATTAAATAAGCACCCATTTTTTGCATGTATTTTATTTTTTAAATTAGATTAAAAAAATAATAATAAATAAATAAAAACGAATAAATCAAAAATATGAAATCAAGCAACAGAGCTTTTTTAAAAATAATAACTAGGGCTCGATTTATAGGCACTGAAAATCTTTAAAATAGGCAGGCAACTAAGCACTAAAAATGATTAAAAGAGGCACTTAAAGGGCACTATTTAAGAAATAATATAAAAAAATTTAAAAAATTGATATCTTAGTTTTGGTAATCTGGTGTGACTGGTCGCACAGCACAATTTTTTCTTAATTTCGGTAATTTAAAGGCACATTTTGTACTTGTTTGCCAGAATATAAATACAAATCAAATTTTTAAGTACTAATTTTTTAAAATTTTACATTCTAAATAATTATTTTTTTTCGAAAAAAGAGTATTTTTTCAAATCTCGGGGGGGGAGTAATTACCCCCTTTACTCCCCCCCCTTGAAATATTTCTTGATAATTCAAAAAAATTTTAAATTTAGGCTATGTATAGCTCGTCAAAAAATTGAAATTGGCTATTTGAACTTAAAATAGGCACTAAAAAAGGCATTTATAGATGAAATAGGCACTAAAACCCAGAATCGGCCAAAATAGGCATTATAGGCACTAACAAATGCCTCTTATTTTTTTTTTCTTTTTTGGGGGCCCCCCCCCCCCCCCCCACCCCCTTATTCAGAATTTCATGAAACGTATACATATCATATTGGCCTACATTTTAAGCCATAAATTAAAAAAAGGCAAATAGGGCGAAATCCGAGCCCTAATTATAACTAAATAGATTTAATATTAATTTGCAATATTAAACGGAAGTTTTGTGCAAAGGAGGATTTTATCTGAAGGTCCTTTGCCAAAGAGTCCAAGAAATCTTTTTTAGATTTATCAAAAAGATTAGAAGGTTTTAATTTATTAAATAAAATGTGCGGAAAATATGCGGGATTTGATGACCCCCTCTGGGGTAGGATTAAGAATCTACTTTTGTTATTTTTGTATCTCAATTATTTTTCGAGTTATACTCAAAAAAACGACACAAAATTTGACGTGGCTTAATATCATTAAACATAAAGAGTAGAAGATATCGAATAAATTCTATATTTAATGCAGATAACGAATCAATAAACACCAAGTTGATATCTTTTTTTAGTTTTTAGCAAATTCAAGCAAACATAGATGTCACATTCTCTTATTAATAAATAGAGCAAACTAGTAATTGACATAAATGTGTAAGATTCAGGATTTAGTGCTGATTTTAATGCACTATTCACTATTTCTATATATTGAATAGTTTTTTTTTATTAGTTTGAAAAGAAAAAAAATTCATCTGTCAAAATAAATTATTTTTAGGACATTCCTTGGCCGAAATTGGATTGTTTTAGGTTAGAATATTTTATATTTTAATTTATTCAATCGTTATCAAGCCCTAAATGTGTTTATTTAATTAAAAAAAACAATAAATTAGAAATTAAAGGCGGGAGTTGACGTTAGACGTCATCAACAAACCCTCATTTTATGTGGGCGTAGCTAAATAAAAAAATTCCTATGGCTTTATAATTGATTCAAGAGACCAGTTTTGCATTTTGCCTCAAATCCGTGAATAAATAAGAGAGATTTAGCGATTTTTTGAAAAGCGATCTCGCGCGAGACGAAAGGCTTAGACAAGAGTTACGCGAGTCTCCCTGGCTCGTCTCTGGGCGCCGATCGAATTGGAAAAAAAATTTGATGCTCTTCCATTAGGTGAAATAATTGTCAAATTGATTGATTTCATCTGTTTATACTCAAATTTTATAAAATTTTATTCTCAAATCTTATAATGTTGCTAAATTAAGGGATTTTAAACATTTTTTTATACAAGTTGTGGGTTGTGTATAAACAACGAGTTGGTAAAATAAAATTAACAAGTCTCAAAAATTGAAAGCTGAATTGATAAATAAAAACAAGGACTAGAATAGTGTCACAAGAGGACATAAAATTTCATCCAATTCTGATATAAAATAAAATCTTTTTTTTTTTTTTAGAGAAAAACTGGACGCTGAGCACAGTCGTTGAGCGGGTGTAAACCTTTATTTAACGAAACCATTGGAGTGAGAAGGCTAGAAATTTTATATACACATAGGCAAACATTCAAAGAATATAGATCAATGATCCTTTTGACTTGAATATCTCAGGTTATTTCTTTATTTGATAAATTCCCACAGCTGACGTTTCGGTTCCGTGTTTGAACCATCTTCAGAGCTATAATCATACATATACAAGATATCAGAAATCATTTAAATTATTACAATCAATTGAAATTCAAATTATAGTTTCACCTGGCGAAAAGTCATTATGAAAGTGTCATAGTGGATTTTATACATTTTTGAAAAATTTTTATATAATATATATATCTGTGTATATATATTATATAAGAATTTTTCAAAAATGTATAAAATCCACTATGACACTTTCATAATGACTTTTCGCCAGGTGAAACTATAATTTGAATTTCAATTGATTGTAATAATTTAAATGATTTCTGATATCTTGTATATGTATGATTATAGCTCTGAAGATGGTTCAAACACGGAACCGAAACGTCAGCTGTGGGAATTGATCAAATAAAGAAATAACCTTAGCTGCATTTCTCATTTTTACGCTCTTATTAATATAACAACTCAGCTATAAATTATTTATGCAATAGATATAATTATGATGAATATACGGTTAGAAAAAATAGTTCTCCAGCTAAAGATTTCACTATTTATTTTTTTTCCTATCATTCCATTTTATCGCAACTTTGTCTGTCTGTGTGTGTGTGTGTGTCTTTGAACAAAATATCTCAAGAACGAAAAGAGCTAGGAGGTTGAAATTTTATATTTAAGTTAGGCACCCCTCTGGGACGGGAGATGAGGTTTTTAATCAAAATTGGCCAAAGAGTACTAGTACTTTACTGATGTATTTTTTCAGTTTTTTTCCGATTTTCTCAAAATTCGCTTCAACGATTTTAATTAAAATACAAAAATCATTTATTTTTTAGATGTTCTTTAAAATGTATATTCTCATTTTGCCCTCAGAATTGTTTGAAGCAGACTTTACTCTTGTATTTCATAGGAAAGATAGGAGAAATGGTTGCCATGGTAACAAAATAGAAATATTTTCCCATACTTATAAATTTTACATGTCGACAAAAAAAAATCTGCTGTGCCTGTCACCAGTGGCGTAGCGAGAGGGGGGCAAGGGGGTACACATTTATGTCAATTACTAGTTTGCTCTATTTAATAAGAGAATGTGACATCTATGTTTGCTTGAATTTTCGTAAATTTGCTAAAAACTAAAAAAGATATAAAATTGGTGTTTATTGATTCGTTATCTGCATTAAATACAAAATTTATACGATATCTTAAATATCTTCTACCCTTTATGTTTAATGATATTAAGCCTTCTCAAATTTTGTATCGTTTTTTGAGTATAACTCGAAAAATAATTGAGATACAAAAATAACAAAAGTAGATTCTTAATCCTCATCAAATCCCCCATATTTTCCCCGTGTCATATGTTTAAGAAGTGGTTAAATTAAAAATCTTATCTTTTTAGAATTTGTATCAATTAATCGAAAACTATTAGAGATATTAAAATTTCGTACGCAAATTCTTATTCTACGTGAAATTTTATCCAGAAACGATGTATCACATGCCTTGTGTTGTGTTTAATAGATAGATAGTAACTAGGGGCGTAGCGAGAGGGGAGGGGCAAGGGGGTCATCATGCCCCGGGCGCTACTCACAAAGGGGCGCCAAACAAATTCGCAAAACAAAAAATAATTTTAATGTCCGGCAAAAAAATTAAAAATATTTTCCGCGTGACGGAAAAATTTGGTTCCGCAAAAAAAAATAAAAAGGGGGAAAAATTCCGCAAAACCTAGCCTCCCTAAAAAAAAAAAGGTAAAATGATTTTAACAGCAGGGCAAAAAATTTTCCGCAGGCAAAAAAATTTTTGAGTTCGGGGCCCCCAAAAAAATTTCTATATCCGCCCCTGTATAATGTTATGGTTTTCGAATGCGGGGGGGGGGGGCTAAAAGGAATTGAGCCCAGGGCGCGAGTTAAGCTAACTACGCCACTGATTAAGAATCTACTTTTGTTATTTTTGTATCTCAATTATTTTTCGAGTTATACTCAAAAAACGATACAAAATTTGAGAAGGCTTAATATCATTAAACATAAAAGGTAGAAGACATTTAAGATATCGTATAAATTTTGTATTTAATGCAGATAACGAATCAATAAACACCAATTTTATATCTTTTTTAGTTTTTAGCAAATTTACGAAAATTCAAGCAAACATAGATGTGACTCTCTCTTATTAAATAGAGCAAACTAGTAATTGACATAAATGTGTAAGATTCAGGATTTAGTGCTGATTTTAATGCACTATTCACTATTTCTATATATTGAATAGTTTTTTTATTATTTTGAAAAGAAAAAAATTCATCTGTCAAAATTAATTAAAATCGATTTTTTATTATTTTTAGGACATTCCTTGGCCGAAATTGGATTGTTTTAGTTAGAATATTTTATATTTTAATTTATAAAATCGATATCAAGCCCTAAATGTGTTTATTTAATTAAAAAAACAATAAATTAAAAAATATTGGCGGGAGTTGACATTCGAAGTCGTGAGTGTCATCAACAAACCCTCATTTTATGTGGGCGTAGCTAAATAGAAAAATTCCTATGGCTTTATAATTGATTCAAGAGACCAGTTTTGCATTTTGCCTCAAATCCGTGAATAAATAAGAGAGATTTAGCGATTTTTTGAAAAGCGATCTCGCGCGAGACGAAAGGCTTAGACAAGAGTTACGCGAGTCTCCCTGGCTGGTCTCTGGGCGCCGATCGAATTGGAAAAAAAATTTGATGCTCTTCCCATTAGTTGAAATAATTGGCAAATTGATTGATTTCATCTGTTTATACTCAAATTTTATAAAATTTAATCCTAAAAATGGCTATAAAATCTTATAATGTTGCTAAATTAACGGATCTTAGAAGATTTTTTTTATACATGTTGTGGGTTGTGTATAAACAACGATTTGGTAAAATAAAATTAACAAGTCTCAAAAATTGAAAGCTGAATTGATAAAAACAACAAGGACTAGAATATTGTCACAAGAGGACATAAAATTTCATCCAATTTTGATATGAAATGAAATGAAATTTTTTTTTTTTTAGAGCGAGTCCATTGAGAAAATTTGCATGGACCCTGAGCACATTCGTTGAGCGGGTCTAAACCTTTAGAGCGCTAATTTAACGCAACCATTGGAGCTAGAAGGCTAGAAATTTTATATACACGTAGGCAAAAATTCAGTGAATATAGATCAATGATCCTTTTTACTCTCATCTGATTGGCTAATCGGATGGTGAGATATAATGAAAAAATAAATGTTTAAATATTAAATTTTAGCTTCATCTAAGTAATCTCTAGGAAATTCTAAACTCATTACAAAAAATCCGATGCAAATTGAAGAAGCGGTTTGCGAGTTAGAGACATTTGAAGATCCAAAGTTTTATTTCTTTTCTCTGTGTAATTTATTAGACGTCTTAATTCGAGCAACGGAGGGGGGGCGGAGCCTGTCTGCTGCCCCCCCCTCCCCGCCTCTCTGATTGTTGCTCTTGACCAAGGCGCCTCCCCCCCCTCCTCGTTTCTAAGAAAATAAAATAATAAATTAAAATTATATCTTCGGACAGATTAAAAAGAATTTTAAAGACTCGTAGAAAAAAAAATTTGTTAAGATGGTCACACAAATTTCTCTTAACTTTGGCTGTGCTTGTCACACCAGATTTTTTTTTAAACACTCACACTTATTTCTCATTCACACTCACAGTCACACACACATACACAAAGTCTTTTCAGCAACTAAAAAAAAAAAAAACTAATTAGAATAACTTTTTACTACTCAACGAGATTAACTACAGTTTATTTAACATCAATACAAGTAGGCACTCAAAAAAAAAACAATAAATTTTTTAAGTTAATCTGCTATATTTTTGGAGAAAATAAATTAATTTTTTCATTTTAATAAATATTTACGTAAGTCAAAATCGGTCATTATAGCATATATTTCATAAGAAATTTCAGTAACATTGTATATATTTCAAACAATTAATTCCGTAGTTAAAAAAATATCGTGAAGAATTTGAATAAAAGAGTCTGAAGATTGCTGCAAATAAATGTATTTTCACTCAAATTTTTAAAAAAATTGATAGAATATATTTTGTTTTCTAATTGAATAGAATAGTTATTGTAAGAAAAACGAAGGCTGGCTAAATAAAATGCTTATTATATTAACTTAAACACGTATATTATTGAACAAGTTACATAGGACGTCACTTTAAGTACTGCGTATTTCTCATGAATACGCCATGTATTTGACTGAACGATCCCCTTCAAATACGCGCGGTACTTAACGTCACTTGGAAGTAGTACTTTACTTAAAAAGTTTTTTCAAAAATTTTGAAATTTTCAATTTTTTTGTTATATTATGATAAATTACTCTATTTT
The DNA here is from genome assembly GCA_023213315.1 of Euborellia annulipes. Lineage (NCBI taxonomy): Eukaryota > Metazoa > Arthropoda > Insecta > Dermaptera > Anisolabididae > Euborellia > Euborellia annulipes. The sequence goes on along the minus strand of JAKCPI010004410.1, from coordinate 25,899 downwards.
AAAAAGAGAATGTGACATCTATGTTTGCTTGAATTTTCGTAAATTTGCTAAAAACTAAAAAAGATATAAAATTGGTGTTTATTGATTCGTTATCTGCATTAAATACAAAATTTATACGATATCTTAAATATCTTCTACCTTTTATGTTTAATGATATTAAGCCTTCTCAAATTTTGTATCGTTTTTTGAGTATAACTCGAAAAATAATTGAGATACAAAAATAACAAAAGTAGATTCTTAATCCTCATCAAATCCCCCATATTTTCCCCGTGTCATATGTTTAAGAAGTGGTTAAATTAAAAATCTTATATTTTTAGAATTTGTATCAATTAATCGAAAACTATTAGAGATATTAAAATTTCGTACGCAAATTCTTATTCTACGTGAAATTTTATCCAGAAACGATGTATCACATGCCTTGTGTTGTGTTTAATAGATAGATAGTAACTAGGGGCGTAGCGAGAGGGGAGGGGGCAAGGGAGTCATCATGCCCCGGGTACTACTCACAAAGGGGCGCCAAATGGTCCGCAAAACAAAAAATTGCTGGATAATTTTGATTTTTATTATAATTGATTTCTGCAAAATATATTTTAAATTTAGTGCCAGTGTAATATAATAATTATGTATATTTTACGTATAATATTATATGGTTTTCGAATGGGGGGGGGGCGCTAAAAAGGTATTGTCCCCCGGGCGCGAGTTAAGCTCACTACGCCACTGCCTGTCACACCAGTTTTTGTGTACATGTTGTGGGTTGTTTATAAACAACGGTAAAATAAAATTAACAAGTCTCAAAAATTGAAAGCTGAATTTTACGTAAAAAGACATAAAATTTCATTCAATTCTGATATGATATGAAATGAAATCTTTTTTTTTTTTAGAGTGAGTGCTTTGAGAAAAACTGGACGCTAAGCACAATCGTTGACCTTTAGGGCGCTAATTTAACGAAACCATTGGAGCTAGAAGGCTAGAAATTTTATATACACGTAGGCAAACATTCAAAGAATATAGATCAATGATCCTTTTTACTCTCATCTGATTGGCTAATCGGATGGTGAGATATAATGAAAAAATAAATGTTTAAATATTAAATATTTAGCTTTATCTAAATAATCTCTAGGAAATTGTAAACTCATTACAAAAAATCCGATGCAAATTGAATAAGCGGTTTGCGAGTTAGAGACATTTGAAGATTCGAAGTTTTATTTCTTTTCTCTGTGTAATTATAACGACTCTTAATCGGCGCAACGGAGGGGCGGAGCCTGCCTGCTGCCCCCCCCCCCCTCCCCGCCTCTCTGGTTGTTGCGCTTGACCAAGGCGCCTCCCCCTCCTCCTCGTTTCTGAGAAAATAAAATAATAAATTAAAATTATATATTCGGCGAATTTTAAATACTGGTAGAAAAAAAAAATCACACACTCATCACTTTCTGTCCCAATAATCATCTAAGAATTTAATTCATTTAAAAAATATGGGGATTGACTTCCCCGAGACTTTCTCGTATATTCTTTTGGAATTACGTCTGTGTGTGTGTGTGTGTGTGTGTGGAACACGATTGCTTAAAAACCAAAGCAGCTAGATCGAAGAAATTTGGTATATGCTCCTTACACTAAAATTGTAGATTTCTATCAACTTTTGGAGTAAATACGTCACTTGGAAGTAGTACTTTACTTAAAAAGTTTTTTCAAAAATTTTGAAATTTTCAATTTTTTTGTTATATTATGATAAAATACTCTATTTTAAAAAGTTTTTATTCTTTGACATTTTTTCAAAAACTGAATAGTTTTTGAAATAATCAAAGAAGAAATAGAAAATATTCGTTAATTTTGATAAAAAATCAAAACAAAATCATACAGGTGTCATTAAAAAAAGGGTAAATATAAACAAATTCATTTTTCTTTTTTTTTAAGGTTGTTAGGGAGATACAATCGGAGACAAAAGTACTAAACTTTAAGAATTCGTGAATAATTACGTTATATTCAGCGGCGTAACCAGCCTTTGAGGGCGGGGGGGGGGGGCGAAGCTCAACTAGGGCGCCGATTTTCCAGGGGGCTCCGCCCCCTGGACCCCTTGCTCGCCTTCGGCGAGCAATTGCCCGCCTTCGGCGGGCAAATTTCTTGCATCCAGTAATTTTCTCAGCGAATTTGTTTATATTTACATGTTTTTTGATGACCCTTGTATGATTTTGTTTTGATTTTTCTTTGCTTTTACGAAAAATGTCGTTTTCTTCTGTGATTATTTCAAAAACTATTCAGTTTTCGGGAAAATATCAAAGAATAAAAAACTTTTTAAAATAGAGTATTTTATTTCGACGGGCAGGCAAATGAAATTTTATTTAAAAATTGCTAGACATTCGTTCATTCATTCACTAAATCTCGGGCGGGAATGGGCGGATTTGAAAAAATTCCGGGCGGGCCTGAAGAATGGTAAAAGCCCTTTCATTTTGAGAAAATCGAAAAAAACTGAAAAACTACATCAGTAAAATACTAGTACTTTTTGGCCGATTTTGATTAAAAGCTTATTTTCACGGTCCCGGGGGTGTTTAACTTAAATATAACATTTCAGTCTCATAGCTCAATTCCTTCATGCTTAAAAAAATTTTGAATTCCAAAAAATTAAATATTAAGGCTTATACGAATCCTGAGTAAATCTCCACAGCCTTAAAACATCAAATTAAGGCTTATATATTGCAAAATAAAAAAAATTTTAATTATAAAGCCTCTATATATTATTATTTTTGGAATTAAATTCATTTAAAATAGTAGAATTCAAGTTGTAATATAATTTTAAAAGAAAACAATCAATTTTTTAAGACAATCGATGAAAAGAATATGATAAAATCACATTCGCTGGGCTATATCTTAGAGGCCGTAGGGCGCCTATGCCGGTTCCGGGGGCGCCAAGGGCTCGATGCGCCTGGGGCGGGGGCTCGAGCCCCCCCTCGCCCCCCCCTGGTTACGCCACTGGTTATATTGTATACAATTAGTTAAAAAAAATATTAACAGAATAAAAATTCGCTTATTAGGAAATAGAAAATTTTCAAAAAAAAATTTCATTAAAATAAGAAAAATAGAATAAAATGAAAAAATTTTAACTAACTTTTGGCAGTGATTGTACCACGATAACACAAAAATATTTTAATTTTAATCTTTTTTATAAATTGTAAATTTTCAATTCACTCAAATAAAAATTAAAACTATGGAAAAGCATTTATTTAAGAAAATTATGGGTAAAAAAAAATTATTAAATATTAATAATTCGTTGTTGTAAAATAGACTGAAAACGTGACAACACTGTATAATTCATAGGTTGGCAGCTTGAGTTTCTCTCAATTGAATTATGAAATAAATTTTATAAAAATAATTTTAAGAAATTATTTAGCCCACGGGGCTTGGAGTAGTTGGTAGCGTGCCTACCTTCTATACTGAACGTCGCGGGTTCGGACCCCAGGCAGTCCGATAATTTTATTTAAGGCATTTGGATACCAAATGACTTAAATAAAAATGCCTGGACCCCACAATAGATATATTTATTTCAACGGTTATCGTAAAAGTCTTAAATGGCCTAAGTTGCCGAAAAGACCGTGTGAATGTGAGTGTGAATGAGAAAAAGTGTGAATGTTTTTAGTAAAAAAAAAAAAAAAGAAATTATTTGAAATATTCTATCCTTATTCGATTAATCTCTTTTGATGTGACCAAATGTACAACTGTTTGTCAAGTATATACAACTAAAGCGCTCAGCTGACTACAGTGTTGCCGCCCGCACTTTCTTATACACTAATGAATTTTTCAAATAATAACCGAGTTTTTCATCTATTTATAATTTTTTTTCTCAAAAACGATTTAGTGAATTAAAATAAATCGATGCAAAATAAATTCTTCAAAGTCTACTTTATATATTATGAAAGTTTCGAATATCTGGTAGCATTTTTTTTACTACTAAAATTAAATTTAATCTGCTTAGTGAACGAATCTCCATTAGACTACATGTTAAATAACATTTTTTTTAAATTACAATAACTTTTTAACGGTTTGAAATTTTCGCAGGGTTTTAAGCATTAAATACGGAATATACTGTCAAATTTTCGATTGTCTCGTAGCATTTTTAATATACCTCCCAAACATTTTTAAGTACGTTTAGACGTCGCTCCTGAACCCCCTTGAAATTTGCCTAAAAAATGAGATTTTTTTCGAAAAAAAAAGTATTTTTTCAAATCTCAGAGGGGTAATTACCCCCCTTGTATCCGCCCTTGAATCTTAAGTGTTTTAAGCTTTCAAATTAGAATTTACCGCGCAGCGCGGTAAAATGGAATGATAGAAAAAAATAAATATTGAAATCTTTAGCTGGAGAACTATTTTTTCTAACCGTATATTCATCATAATTATAGACAGTGGAGATATTCAAGTCAAAGGGATCATTGATCTATATTCTTTGAATGTTTGCCTACGTGTATATAAAATTTCTAGCCTTCTAGCTCCAATGGTTTCGTTAAATTAGCGCCCTAAAGGTCAACGATTGTGCTCGGCGTCCAGTTTTTCTCAAAGCACTCACTCTAAAAAAAAAAGATTTCATTTCATTTCATATCAGAATTGGATGAAATTTTATGTCCTCTTTTTACGTAAAATTCAGCTTTCAATTTTTGAGGCTTGTTAATTTTATTTTACCAACTCGTTGTTTATACACAACCCACAACATGTATAAAAATATTTCTAAGATCCCTTAATTTAGCAACATTATAAGATTTGAGAATAAAATTTTATAAAATTTGAGTATAAACAGATGAAATCAATCAATTTGCCAATTATTTCAACTAATGGGAAGAGCATCAAATTTTTTTTCCAATTCGATCGGCGCCCAGAGACCAGCCAGGGAGACTCGCGTAACTCTTGTCTAAGCCTTTCGTCTCGAGCGAGATCGCTTTTCAAAAAATCGCTAAATCTCTCTTATTTATTCACGGATTTGAGGCAAAATGCAAAACTGGTCTCTTGAATCAATTATAAAGCCATAGGAATTTTTTATTTAGCTACGCCCACATAAAATGAGGGTTTATTGATGACGTCTAACGTCAACTCCCGCCTTTATTTTCTAATTTATTGTTTTTTTTAATTAAATAAACACATTTAGGGCTTGATAACGATTGAATAAATTAAAATATAAAATATTCTAACCTAAAACAATCCAATTTCGGCCAAGGAATGTCCTAAAAATAATAAAAAATCGAAAAATGCTTCTTTAAATTTACGTTTTTCATCAACAATTTCATTACACCCTCGTAATCCATCTCGTCCTTGTGGTCTATACAATGAATATTATGAATATACAATATAATATATTATTTTTCTTTTTCTTTCTTCGCCTTAATTCCCCGGTGCGGGGTCGGCGGCCATGGGATTTTGCGGCCGGGAAGGAATAGAAAAGGCCGGCCCGTCGCACGCCTTTTGAAAATAGAGAAAATTAGAGACGGGCATGCAAAGAACCAGGGGCGGGCGGATCCAGAGGTGTTTCTCGAGGTGGGGGGGGAGTTAATCTCAAAAATTTTTCTGCGAATTAATTTTTTTTTTCGCGGAACCAAAGTTTTTCGGACACTAAAATTTTTGCCGCCCTCAGAACATTCCCTCTTTCGCGGAACGCGGAACCGGGATTTTTTCCGGAAACAAAAATTTTTTTCCCGTCCGTCCCTTCTTTCGCGGAACCGAAACTTTTTTTTCCCGCCCATAAAAATATTTTACCTTTTTTTAAAGACGCTAAATTTTTGCCGCCCGCGGAACCAAAATTTTTTTCATGTGCCGCCCGCGGAACATTGCCTCATTCGCGGAACCGAAATTTTTTTCTCGTCCGTTTAAATTTGATTTGTATTTAATACATATTAGTTTTTAAAATTTTACATTAAAAATAAATTTAAAAAAAAAAAAAGTATTTTTTTCAAATCTCCGGGGGGGGGGGGGTAATTACCCCCTTCACCCCCCTTGTATCCGCCCTTGCAAAGAACAGGAAGTCAGTCCCAGCTAGGGCAGCTCGTGGTCGCCATCCACGTACCCTCAAGATGAGGATCCCTGAGCTATATACAATATATATTATTTTTATTTTAATACTCCTCCAGAAATTTGCTTTTTATTTCCTTGATGAAGGTAGAAAAATAGAATAAAAAATTCTCCTTTAGAGCCTGGAAACAGCTGAGTTTATAAAAAAATAAAAAAGAATTCGCAAGATGATCTCCTCTACAGATTATTTATTGATATTTTTATAGACGGGGAATAAAAGAAGGGAAATACAGGCCTAATATTTATTTATTAAAGAAAAAATACTCTGCTTGTTGATTATATCTATTTTTTTTTTTTATTCTTTTTATTTGACTGCCTTTATAAAACCGGTTTTCTATTTTTAACGCCAACAATAAGAGAAATTGGAGCTGAGACAACAGGTCGGCCGGCGAGAGGGGGGGGGGGAGAGAGAGAGGGGGGAAGGCGCGCGCGCTCTCTCTGTGAGAAAAGAGAAGAAATTTTATATCTTTGCGATTATACAAGTACTCTATGCGTATAACGGTGATCAAATAGAAAAAACCTCATCCTTAGAGCACCGCCAGTTTTTCTAGTCCAGCTTAATAACATCTGATTGAGTTCATTCACCTTTGAAGGAAACAAACAAAAAGATCTTTTTTTTTTTATGTCATCAGGGCAATAAAAGAAAAAAATCTGGTGTGATTGCTCGCACAGCACACAACTTTCTCTTTCCTTCGGTTGTGTTCTGTGCAGAGTTGGCAGGTTTTATCCCGCCGAGTATAATACACGGTTTTATACATGTATAAAACTATTGCGGATAAAACTAGGCCGATGTATAAAAGGTATAAAACTGTAAAAAAACAACCCCCCCCCCTGAAAACAGCTTTTCATATTTTATAATGTTTTAAAGCATTGACGATGTTGTTTGCTTTTTATTTAGTGAATAATATAATTAAAATGTTAATAATTGAAAAATGAAATTTTATTTGAATTTCCTTTCTCGTCAGATTTGCGCATGCGCATCCAAGTTTTATACATTTTATACGTTTTATACAAGTTTTATCCGCGATTTTTGTATAAAACTGCAAAATCGTGTATAAAACCCAACTCTGGTTCTGTGCTTGTCACACCAGATTCTTTTGTGTCGAGATATATATCGGGCATTGCACGCCAACTCGACCATTTTTGATTTGGTTGAAACTTTGTCATCTTTTTATACCCTATTGAAAACGTGTCTGACAATGTAAAGTAACCTAAACATGAAATTCCGATTTCATTGAAACTTGGTACAATTAAATAAATGATAAATCTATATATAAATTTGAAAAAATTTCGACCAATGAATGAACAGTTTATTTTTAAAAATTTTTAAAAATTATTCCTGAAAATCAGTACAATAGTGAAAATCATATAAAAAGTGTTTAAAACATATTTCGTTTTTACAATAACTACATTTTATGAAAAGAAAAATCATTACAATTTTCGGTATTCATAAAACACAATTGAAACAAAATTTAACTGATGAATATTTAAACAAGTTTAGAATAGTAATAAATGAGCCACATTATATGGATTGATTTTATACCACAAACAAAAAAACAAAAATAAAAAATAATTTAAAAATTAAAACATATTTGTTTTACATCTACATTTTAGAAAGAAAACATTACAATTACATTATTTTATTGCAATTAATTTCAATTTTTGGATGAAATCTGATTGATGTCTGAAACAATTTTGATAGTTTGATGCTAAACACCAAATGCTATTACTTAATAAGTTATTTTAGTCGGGGCCGGCGCAAGCTATTCTCGCCCTGAATATTTTTTCCTCCCCCCCAAATTAGATTTTTTTTCCATTTTCCTCCTCAAACCCCTTACCCGAAATCACCACTTTTTACTCATTTTTTTTGTTTTTGCACTTAACGAGACTTTTACATTAATTTACACACACAATCACAAAATAATGTTACATAAACAAATCCCGCTTCTTCTTGATCCGCTGTGTTTTGTTGTTTGATTTGTTCGTGGGTAAATACTTTAAAAATGACCCTTTTTTTCTGAAATAAAACTTGTCCTTCTCAGCTTTCCTTTTTCGGTATTGGAAGCCAGATCAGTGGCGGTCCCAGGATTTTTCAAGGGGGGGCCCAAATTTTTTTTTTTTTTTTATTCATTTAAGCTCTTTTTTTGGCAGCGAAGGCCATTTAGACCTATTTTATATATTTATTTCACCTGGTTGGTAGCCAATGGCCCAAAATTTATGATGTAGGGAAGGTAAAGAATAGGGGTGGCGCAAAAAATCTGAACTAATTTTTTTTCGACCTCGTGTTAGTCTAAATCCGAAGAGGGTCGATTGCGTATTTTACATGAAATCCAATATTTAAATAATATATCGTGAATAGAATATTTAAAAACTAATTTTTTTTTTCAAAATTGCACAATAAAGATAATTTTATCACGAATCCAATGATACTCCTCGGAAAACCTGCTGAACCGGTTGCTGCGGTTACTTTACAGATGCACTTGTTCGTTTTTTTTAGATTTTCTCAAAATTTCCTCTTACGATTTTGATTAAAATTCAAAAAACAATTATTTTTTAGACTCTCTTTAAATAAATGTATATTCTCATTATCGGGTTGAAAACTTTAATTTACTCTTGTACTTCATAGGAAAGAGAAGAAATGGTTGGCATGGTAACAAAATATAAATATTTTCCTATACTTATAAATTTTACATCTTGAATTCGAATGTACCGTACTGTCAGAAATTAAAAATATGTCGACACAAACAAATCTGGTGTGAGAAGCACAGGACATAATTTTCGATTCTTCTTAGGTAATCGAAACTTGTGTACCATGGTAACCATTTCTCCTATCTTTCCTATGAAGTACAAGAGCAAATTAAAGTGTTCTTCAAAAGTTTTCAACCCGATAATGAGAATATACATTTATTTTAAGGAGAGTCTAAAAACTAATTGTTTTTTGAATTTTAATCAAAATCGTAAGAAGGAATTTTGAGAAAATCTAAAAAAAACCGAAAAAGTGCATCTGTAAAGTAACCGCAGCAACCGGGATTCAGCACAGGTTTTCCGCAGGCAACCGTACATCATTGGATTCGTGATAAAATTATCTTTATTGTGTAAGTTTGAAAAAAAAAATTAGTTTTTAAATTTGTAATTAATTATAGTTTGCACAGGAATTTTTCAGGCAACCTATTCAAGATATATTATTTAACATATTAAATTTCACGTAAAATACGTTTCATCCAATAAAGAGCTGGGTGCAAATCGACCTCTCTTCGGATCCCCTACTATATGACAATATTTTAGTTTCTCATGTTTTAAGAGACCTCTCCAAAGATGAGCTCAAAAAAATTTTTTAAGGATTGAAAATTTGAGAAACGTATTTTTTCTCGTCTAAAATTTTACCATAACGAGAAAAAAAAATCGATTTTTGACGAATTTAAAATTTTGAGGGGGTATGGAAAAATTTTTGAAAATGAGGCATTGAAATTTGCGTTTTTAGATACCCTGGAGACGTGAAAAATTTATAATTTTTTTGTTTAGTTTTAAAATATTAAATAAAACTTTTTGAATTTTTGTCTGTCCAAAGGGGGGGGGGCCGGGCCCCTCTGGGCCCCCCTGGGACCGCTAGTGAGCCAGATAGTCTTTTTCTTTCAGCCATTAAAACAAACAATATCTATCTGAAATTTAAGACAATATATGTAGAAGTTTACTACACATTGTAGAAATTTAAACCTACATTTTTCAAAATATATTTCTTGAGTGTGAAAAATAGAATTAATAATATTTTGTGATTGAATTTAAATTTATTAATATGTTTATTTTATTTTCTTGAAATAAAAAATAATTTCAATACAAAATTCATAAATATTAAAGATTTTTTCCATTATTTATATGTTTTTTTTAGATTTTAGAATTTATGAGAGTTAATAAAAAATTATATTAAAAAAAACAAAAATTTTTTCTTATAATTCAGAATTTCTAGAATTATTTTTTCATTAGGGAAATCAATAGGTATTTTTTGTTTTGGCGAAGGCTTTGGGGAGGGGGCGGCCCCAATTTTTTTAAATTTTTCTCTTTTGCTGCCCTTCCCAGGTTGCCGCCCCAGGCGGCCGCCTAGTTTGCCTAGTGGACGCGCCGCCACTGATTTTAGTCCTATATGCCTTATCACCAAGTAAATAATTAGATTAACTTTTGTATTTAAATTTTGTTTGTATATCTCTGGACATTGACCTTAATATAAAGCTTTTCTTATTTATATATGAGCCCGTTAAAGCACAAGTGGTGTAACTCAACTTTTTTATATTTTTGAGTTAGGCATGATACCGTGTAGAGAAAAATTTGTTCTGTCTAATTCACTAATTGTGTATAACCTAGTCCTGTTACTGGAGTTTTAATAAATAAAATATTAAAAAGAGCAATGTTGATTTTTATATAAACATTCTACAGTAGTAAACCCTTCTATATCTCAAAACAAGGGAAACTGGACTTACACCACTTGTGCTTGCTTTAACGGGCTCTGTTGGCGCCAGAATGTAGGGTCGCCACCTCACCGTCAGAGCGCACCACAAACATTAGGAAAGTTGACCGGAAATGCAGTGAAGGCGTCTCGCATCCCAGGAAGGACGCGGGCCAACGCTTGCAAAAACACTTTACATCCGGACCTCGCTCGAAGCAGTTCGAACCTCAGCCCGTAACAGTCGCCGGCACCCTTATTTTTTGGTTCATGCATCACTTTGCAAACCTACCACTCTTTGGTTTCAAGCCCTTTCGTGCTAACCAACCCCTGGTTGATGCCCTTGTGCTAGACCACTCCATCTGAGCCCTGGTGGACTCACATTCATTAGACACTCATCTTTCCCATTCTCATATTGCTTCCACATACCATTTTATTCATCCTTTATTTATCCACCCAAAACCGGCGTGGCCATTATTTATTATATACATCAAGAAGTGTATTTTTATTTGTGTGATTAAAGTTTTTGTTATTATTTTTGTTAAATTACGGTGTACTTCTTTTTCCCGTTTTCCTAGGAATCCACATTTGTTTGAAGGAGCGTTTCCATATACAGTCCGCTAACTATATCTCTATTACCATCTTTCTAATATCTCCTTCAGGCACTAACAGGCTCATATATCATTAGTTTCGAATTAAAAATTTTATAGGCTTACACTTAACTTTTTGACCTTTTATTAGTATAATTTAATAAATATAACCCTTGCTTTTAATATTAAAATTAAATATTTTAAAATTTCAAAAATTAATTATTTTTAAAAAGTTCTGTTATTTTATTGGTCGAATTTTTTCTCGTTTAATGCATATTTATATTAGTTGTTAATTGTACAAAGTTTCATTGAAATCCGAATTTCATGTTTGAGTTACTTTACTTGTGAGAATTTTTTTCAAATTTTTTGACCCAGCCAAAAAAAAGCTTATAGCATTTTCAAAAAACATCGATTTTTTTTTTTTTTTAAATAACCCACTCGATTTTCTTGCCAAATAATAATTATTTAAAAAGAATTTAAATGAACAATAAACTTTAAAAGCAAATAGTAATTAAATTTAACTTTAAAACAAATAGCTATAATTTAAAACGAACCTAATAAATAATAATTTAATATTTTAAATAAAATAATCACAACGACATTTCGGGAATTTCTCAGGCCAAGTGTTCAATAATAAGTTATCATAATACCCGGTTTAAATTCAATTAATCTTTTTTATTTAAACCTTTCATTTTTTATTTATTTAATATTCAAAATTAAAACCGAGGTCATTGAGATTACTTTATCTAAAGAAAAGCGAAATGATTTATAATGATTTAATGAAATTTAAATAATAGAATTAATAAAAAGACACACATATTATTTTTATAAAACAAATTGAAAGTTAATCTCGATCGCTATTTTTTTTCATAAATAAATTTGGTCTTTATTATTAAAATTTATACTTTTATTTACGTAATCAAAACCCAGAGTGCAACAACTTTATATTTCAGATAATAATCAATAATTAATACCATTACACAGGCAACAGGGATTAGGACGATCTGAAGGCCTAATCCTATTCAGAGAATAAGATCTCTGAATCTCTGAACTTTTCTCTAAACTTAATTTTTTAATAAACAACTAATCATTTTTAAATAGGGAAAAGTCTGTATCAGATCAATATCTATTATTTCCAACTAACAATTCAAATCTTTTCGAAAATATCGTAATCATCTACCTCCTTTCTTTTGGGTCAAATTTATAATTGATATGGCTTCTCTAAATTTTTCTGAACAATGGCATGCATTTCTTCAGTTCTATATTCGAATAGATTTTTTTTTTTCTATATATTAACGATTTAATAAATTTTTTGCACTAATGGATAAAAAGAATTTAAATTTCTTCTAAAATTCTTTAAATTGAGACAAAAATCTCATCAATCTTATACAATAGATACATAGAGAGAGTGCAAATAGCTTTGCACTGTCTTTTTTTTTATCGAAAAATATTTATTTTTATTCCTTCTCCATCTGTTAAAAAATCTGGTGTGACTGGTCGCACAGTACACAAACAACACTTTCATGTAATGGTTTGAATCCATTAAGTTCTTTAGGTCGAAACTAAATACATCTAAAATGCTTTATATCTTTAACTTGGGAAATAAAATTTAATTCTATCTCGAAAAGATAACGTTTTGATTTTTTAAACTGATAAAACTTATCTTTGGATTAGGCTTTTTATCTTTTATAACCTTTAAAAAGAAGTCTTGATGACTTTTTATATTTTGGTTGAGATCCTTAGGGTTTATAACAATTTTCGAGGTTCCGATTTTTAATATTTTTAATAGATTAAGAATAAATTTAGGTGCTGATGCTCTTTCTTTCTCGTTAGTTATTTTAAGTTTATGAATTATTATACTTATTTATTAAAAATAATTAAAATTTTATACTGTTAAAAATATTTTGTTTAACTTTTAAATAAATTTTTAATAAAAACCCTAAGGTTATCCTAAAGGCCCCCATACACGTTCAGGCCGTCCTCAAGGAAAAAAGTCTCAAGGATTTCCTCGAGGATTTCCCCAAGGAAAAATTCGGACATACACGCTAGGGTTTTCCTCGAGGAAACGCACTTGAGGATTATCTCAAGACCAACACACTAGTTCTCTTTTGACAGTTCTTGTAATCATTTGTAGAATTTTTTTTAGTATGTTTTCATATTCAGATAAAATTATTATAAATAATTAATAATAATAATTATTATAATAATAAAAATTCTTATATTTTAAATTAAAATTTAATAATAGAAACATTCTAATTAAATTAATCTAATTAATATAGATACCTTTTAAGCCAAAACAAAAAAAAATATATTTTATAATTTTAATTATTTATAATAATTTTATTTATTTTATTATTTATATTTATTTTAAGTCTTTTTCGGCATTTAATTCCTATTTATTTCAAATGATTTGTAGTCAATTCAAATGAAATAAATATTTCTCGCTAGCTCGGGAATAATCTCTTTTCTCTGAGTCATGGATCACGGGCTATTTGAAATATTCCAAATACAATTATTTTAAAATTCCCGCCTGAGGCCGCCTGAATTGGCCATACACGCAGCGATAAACTGACGAAATCCGGCCTCGAGGAAAATATTATTGAAATTCAATCAGGATTTTTTGGCCTCGAGGCCGCCCTTTAGCCTCGAGGCCGCTACCACACACGTTGAGGATTTCCTCGAGGCCAGCCCTATTCCGGCCGGGCCTTGAGGAAAACCGGATGGTGTATGGGGGCCTTAAGGTTCTTTTAACCCTTTCAGGTGTTGAATTAAATTCTAGTTATATTTATTAATTCTAAATTTATAGCACTTTTCTGCCAAAATAACCCCTTTAAAAATTCTGATTTAACACATTAGTGTAGTTATATGGTCCTTTCGTACTAATACAACATTAATTCGATAATCAAGAGTTGTGTTCTGTGCTTGTCACACCAGATTTTTTGTGTCGGCATATATTTAGTTTTCGACAGTACAGTACACTCAAATTTCAAGATGTAAAAATCTGGTGTGACTGGCGCACAGCACACAACTTTCTCTACCTTCGGTAATCGAAACTTGTGTACTGTGCTTGTCACACCAGATTTTTTGTGTCGACATGTATTTGGTTTGCGACAGCTCGGTCATTCGATTTTCAAGATGTAAAATTTATAAGTATGGGAAAATATTTATATTTTGTTACCATGGCAACCATTTCTCCTATCCTTCCCTATGAAATACAAGAGTAAAGTGGTCTTCAGAAGATTTCAATCGCAAAATGAGAATATACATTTGAAAGAGCATCTAAAAATAATTGATTTTTGAATTTTAAAAAAAATCGTTGGAGCAAATTTTGAGAAAATCGAAAAAAACTGAAAAAGTACATCAGTAAAGTACTAGTACTCTTTGGCCGATATTGATTAAAAGCTTATTTTCCGGTCCCGGGGGTGTTTAACTTGAATATAAAATTTCAACCTCGTAGCTCAATTCCTTCATGCTTAAAATTGAACACACACCCCACCCACCACACCCACCCACCCACCCACACAGACAGACCATGTCGCGAAAACCACTTTTTTGGATTCAGGGGACCTCAAAACGTGAAGATCCATCAAAATCTCGACATCGAATTTTTGACATGAATCCAATACTTTCTCTCTATATATATATTACATATATACATAGGTAAGAGAAAGTAAAATTTATAAGTATGGGAAAATATTTATATTTTGTTACCATGGCAACCATTTCTCCTATCTTTTCTATGGAGTACAAGAGTAAAGTGGTCTTCAGAAGATTTCAATCACAAAATGAGAATATACATTTTAAAGAGAATCTAAAAAATAATTGATTTTTGAATTAAAAAAAAAAAAATCGTTGGAGCGGAATTTGAGAAAATCGAAAAAAACTGAAAAAGTGCATCAGTAAAGTACTAGTACTCTTTGGTTTATTTTGTTCAAAAGCTTCGTGTCACGTCCCATGGGGGTGCCTAACTTAAATATAAAATTTCAACCTCCTATCTCTTTTTGTTCTTGAGATATTTTGTTCACACACACACACACACACACACACAGACAGACCATGTCGCGAAAACTACTTTTTTTTTTTATTCAGGAGACCTCAAAACGTGTATATCCATCAAAATCTCGAATTTTTGACATGATCGCAATATTTTCTCTCTCTATATATTAACATATATAGAAGTAAGAGAAAGTAAAAAAAATTAAAAAATTTTATTCTCAACTGCTTTTTGTCTATGAAATTCTGAGTTTATTAAAAAAAAATCCCATTAAATTTGGGGCCGTAGTTTGCGAGTTATACGCAATTTAAGATGCAGAGTTTTTTAATTTTTCTCACTCATATTAATTGGGTCTTGAGAAACGGCGAGCGGAGGGGAAGTGGCGCCTGCACCCCCCCCCCCCACCTCCCAGGCATTGTCTCCGGCCGGCGAGAGATGCTGCTATTCTTGGAAAAACTATTAAACACTTTCTAAAAACATTTTATTATCTCCGTCGCAAATAAAGTGATTGATTAGTCCCAAAGAGAATGATTTCACATGTTGTTAAGTAACAATAAATAATGCTCTCTCTTGGATGGGAGAGACAAATAAATAATAGTATAAAACGACTAGTATTTATTTATTTTTTAGTGCTATTAATTATTCTCTCGAAAATAATTTTTTTCTCTCTTAACTCTATACATGTTAATATACTGTATATATAGAGAGAAAGTATTGGATTCATGTCAAAAATTCGATTTCGAGATTTTGATGGAAATACACGTTTTGTAAT
This sequence comes from Euborellia annulipes, assembly GCA_023213315.1. Taxonomy (NCBI): domain Eukaryota; kingdom Metazoa; phylum Arthropoda; class Insecta; order Dermaptera; family Anisolabididae; genus Euborellia; species Euborellia annulipes. Next base: position 10,069 of record JAKCPI010004410.1, on the reverse strand, counting down.
GGTCTGTCTGGCTTCAATTTAAAGCATGTAGTAATTGAGCTATGTGGGTGAAATTTTATATACAGTAGAGTCCCGTTAATCCGAACTAATTGGGACCGAGGGTCGTTCGGATTATCGGGAAGTTCGGATTAACCGGAATTGTAAGCTTGAATTAGTTCTCATTCACACTCACACACACATTCACACAGTCTTTTCGGCAACTTAGGCCATTTAAGACTATAGACGATAACCGTTGTAAGTAATATATCAATTTGGGGTTGAGGCATTTCTATTTAAGCCATCTGGTATCCAAATGGCTTAAATAAAATCATCGGACTGCCTGGGTCCGAACCCGCGACGTTTGGTATAGGAGGTAGGCACGCTACTTGAATTATTTAATTTTGATAATAAAGTCGTATTTATAACGTTGTAAACCGTGAAACTTGTCGGTGATATTAAACTCTAAATAAATATTTCATAATAATATTAAAATAAAGTTCCTTTAATGTCTAATTTTCATTTATATTCCTCTTAAAAAAAAAAAAATCGTACGCAAAAAGAGTTCGGATTAACCGGAAGTTCGGATTAGCGGGACTCTACTTTATTTAAATTTGATGAAGCTCAGGAACCTTCTTTTCAATTTCCAAAAGGATTCGGACCAGTAGGTTTAATTAAAGTCAAAAAGTTTTTTTTAAACAAAACTTTATTTGACCCCAGACAATGTTTCGTCCACTTGCTGTAGGACTTCTTCAGTGGTTGGCTAAAATATTAATATAAAATGTTTTTTACTCCCTATTTTTTTACAAAATAAAATTAAAAATAAAGGGTTGGACTAAGCCGAGCGCACAACTTTGCCTACCCACTATTCAAGAAAGAAAACTGTTGTCCCCCCCCCCTAGAGCCCCCTCTGATGGTCCGATGTTATACATATTATATATCATTTTACTCGGGAGAAAGTCCAGTTTCTGAATATATAAAAAAAATTATGGTTATGTAAGAAAAAAAATTTTGTCCCCCCCCCCTAGAGCCCCCCTAATGGTCCGATGTTTACCAAAAGGTTTTCAGATCTTGACCTCTATTCCTAGTTTATGTGTGCAAAATTTCAAAACAATTAGATGAATAGTTTTTGAATTTTCGTTGACGAAAAAAATTACCACAGACATACACACACACACACACACAGACATCATTCCAAAAACTACTTAAATGGATTCAGGGGACCTCAAAACGCATTTTGGCAGCTTCAGAAAAATTTCGATTTTTTTTACGATTACAATATAAACAAATTCATTTGTTTATATTTACCCATTTTTTAATGACACCTGTATGATTTTGTTTTGATTTTTTATCAAAATTAACGAATATTTTCTATTTCTTCTTTGATTATTTCAAAAACTATTCAGTTTTCGTACAAATGTCAAAGAATAAAAACTTTTTAAAATAGAGTATTTTATCATAATATAACAAAGAAATTGAAAATTTCGAAATTTTTGAAAAAACTTTTTAAGTAAAGTACTACTTCCAAGTGACGTATTTACTCCAAAAGTTGATAGAAATCTACAATTTTAGTGTAAGGAGCATATACCAAATTTCATCGATCTAGCTGCTTTGGTTTTTAAGCAATCGTGTTCACACACACACACACACGCACACACCGACATAATGCCAAAAATGGTATTTTTGGACTCAGGGAGGTCTAAAACGTGGAGAAACATCAAAATCTCGAAGTCGAATTTTTTTACGATTACAATACTTTCTCTATACGAGAAAGTAAAAAGTGTGAATGTTTTTTAATAAAAAAAAAATAAATAATAGTATATATCGGCGGAAACTAAATATACTGTATCTCGACACCAAAAAAAATCTGGTGTGTGACAAGCACAGAATAGGTAAGAGAAAGTTGTGTGCTGTGCTACCAGTCACACCAGATTTTTATTTTCATTATCAGCTGTTTATGGCCATTCAACTCAAATTAATTTCTTTGAATTACACAAACTATTAACACATAGAAAGGATTACGTCATCGAGATTATAAAAAAAAAATAAATAAATAAAAAATTTATTTGTTTTTTTCTGGTCGTAGTTTTCGTTTGGAGAAGCAACTCTCTCCTGTCTCCAAGATAATTTCCAAAAGGGTTAGTTAAAATATAGGCGACTTGTCTATTATTTGACATGAGTAGAGACCGGATTTTAAGCAAAATGCTTATTGCTCAATTTTATAAGCAACCATTAGATATTTAATTTCTATACGAATTAGGAAAAACTAAGTGCAGTGAGATTGCATTTTTTATGCTTTTTTTGCTTTTTTGAGTTTTCATGCTTTTTTTCCCTTTCGTGCTTATTTGAACTTATTTTACGAATATTTATAATTTTTTTTTTTTTTTTTATTAAAAAACACTTTTTTCCCATTCACACACGCATTCACCAGGGACGTATATAAGGGGGGGGGGCCCCCCCCCAAAAAAAAAAATTCTAAAAATCCGGCAGTGTGAAAAAATATAGCCCTGTAAAAACAATTTTTTCTGCAGGGTGAAAAAATTTGGTTCCGCAAAAACAAAATTTTTCGCAGGGCGGGGGGGGGGGGGGGAATAAATTTAGTTTCTTAAAAAAAAAATTTGTATACGCCATTGGTACTCATATATGAGTAAAAATTGCTTATAAGATGCTTTTTTTCAACTTATATGCTTATTTAACAACTTTTTATTCAAGTTTTTTATGCTTTTTTAAGCACTTTTTTCCCATTTTTTATGCTTTTTTGTCCGGTCTCTAGACATGAGTAAGAAAAAAAAAAAGAAAGTTCTTGTGCTGTTAATCACACAAATAAATTCTCTTGTTTTAATTCTTAACAGAGTTGGGTTTTATACACGATTTTGCAGTTTTATACAAAAATTGCGGATAAAACTTGTATAAAACGTATAAAATGTATTAAACGTATAAAATGTATAAAACTTGGCTGCGCATGCGCAAACCCGACGAGAAAGGAAGTTCAAATAAAATTTCATTTTTCAATTATTAACATTGATGACATTGATTATATTATTCACTAAATAAAAAGCAAACAACATCGTCAATGCTTTAGAACATTATAAAATATGAAAAGCTTTCAAGCTGTTTTTTCAGGGGGAGGAGGTTGGTTTTTTACAGTTTTATACCTTTTATACATCGGCCTAGTTTTATCCGCGATAGTTTTATACATGTATAAAACCGTGTATTATACTCGGCGGGATAAAACTTGCCAACTCTGATTCTTAATTTGCCTTTTGGTCTATCATCAGCCCCGATGGGCATTTCTCTTTTATAAATGTGTGCGAGGAGCGTTGAGTCATTTACGAGAGGCGGGAAAGTGTCTCTGTCCCTCCCTCCCTCCCTCCCTCCCGCCTCTTTTCTGATACAAAAAAAATATTAAAATCTGGTGTGATTGCTCGCACTGCACGCAACCCTTCGGCAAGAGAAAGTTGTGTAATGTGCTTGTCACACCCGATTTTTTTTTTGTCTCGAGAGTTGCTCTTAGCTTAGTTCCACACTTGACCACGCTCAAATGGAGGGCGCTAGCTTACGGATGTTTTTTTTGCTCCTTTCACGTGACAAGTTTTTATAATGAATTTAACCTTGAATATTTTATAATAAATTAACAGAGCCACCGGCTTTAGAAACTCTTCCTAAATTTAAAAATTGTTTTATATCTTTGGATATTATTAACGAGAAAAGGGCAGTTTTTGTGTTTGAGTGGCAACACCAGAGTTGGAGCTATCAACACCAAATTTTTTTTTTTATATTCAACGGCTTTGTAAACTCTATTTAAATTTTTTATGTTTCGTCAAAATTGATTTATATTGTTGAATGTTATTAACGAAAAAGAATATAATAAGAACTGAAGATGGCATTATCTAGTCAAAGCCGAAACGTTTTCTTGTATTGAGATTTTCATTTGATAGAGACTATCTAACCTGTTTGCCTGACTTCCTGAGTGCTATTCTAATTACACTAGTCGACAAAAATGAACTTTTTTTTCTTTCACAAGAATAAAGATATGAAATTCTAGAAGTATTTTTCATGCTGAATTCAAATATCATTTCATTTTTGCCCCATCAGGCACAGTTTTAGAGATATAGAGCAAAATAGATTTTAATAGAAAATGTGCTCTAAAACGGCTTTTATTTAGAATGTTCAAATCATTTTTAACGCCGCTACCCCGTAAAAATATACAGATATTTAGAATACATATAAATTTTAAGTTTCATCCCAATCGGAGGTCATTTAGACGTGCCTCAAACGGCTTAAAATTTAGAAAAATCGAAATCTTTAAGATTTTTTTTTGCTTTGGTCACCCCTAATACAAATTTAGATATCCCTGAATGCAAAAAACATATATTTACGATATTCTATAGTTCTTTGGCTTTCTAAAATGCATTCATTCGTAAAAATCTGTTAATTATTAACGAAATTATAAACAAAAACGTCAGCAAAAGAAAAAGCACCAGTACACTCACTGGTCGAAAAAATGGACTTCTTTTTCTTTTACAAGTATAAAGAGAAATTCTAAAAATATTTAATAAAGTTAGTGCCCGTGACACGATGCTCAGAGAGGATACATTAGCTTCTCGAAGATAGGGTTCGCTTTTTAATTCAATTTTTTTCGACCAGTGAGTGTACTTGTGTTTTTTCTTTGCTGACGTTTTTGTTCATAATTTCGTTAATAATTAACAGATTTTTATGAATGAATGATTTTTAGAAAGTCAAAGAAGTATAGAATATCGTAAATATATGTTTTTTGCATTCAGGGATATCTAAAACTGTATTAGGGGTGACCAAAGCAAAAAAATCTTGAAAATTTCGATTTTTCTAAACTTTAAGCCATTTGCGGCACGTCTAAATGACCTCCGATTGGGCTAAAAATTAAAATTTATATGGATTATAAATATCTGCATATTTTTACGGGGTGTCGCGTTAAAAATAATTTGAACATTCTAAATAAATTAGAGCACATTTTCTATTAAAATCTATTTTGCTCTATATCTCTAAAACTGTGCCTGAAGGAATAATTCTAACTACATATCTTAATTTAGAATGAAAAAATGCACTAGGTTCACTAATCAGATTTCTTGTGAAGAAAAACTTGTCGACTAGTGTTATTAATAGAAATGTATAGTTTTCTTATTTAACCTTTCCTAAATCACTAAATTATTTTAGGTTATGAATAGAAATATTTTTAGTTTGAATGCTGGTAATCTGAGATTGGATTATACCGAGCAATCAAACTATTGGTAATTAATATCTACGTCAGAAAAAAGAACATAAAATTATTTTATCTATCTTTAATAAAAAAATATAATTAAAAAATATAGACTTCGTTGCATGGAATAAATAATAAAGGAAATTTATTTAATTTTATTAAAAAATCCATGCGTTCGCATGTTCCAAAAGGTCAGTTGAAAGAGAAACAATGAAGGGGCATGTTGTTGGTTTCGTTTTTAATTAAATGCTTTTATATAACTTACTCTTTCAAGGTCACCAACTTTATGGCTTTGTTAAGGACACTTCCCGATGGGCTAGAGGTGTGAAATGTAATACTTAAGAGTCATTTTTGATGACGCCACTATATGGTGGTTTTAATCAAAATAGACCAAACTAATGTGGTACTTTATTTGAAACCCTTCGCGAATTAATGTAATTTCAAAAGACTTCCCGATGGGCTAGAGGTGTGAAATGTAATACTTAAGAGTCATTTTTGATGACACCACTATATGGTGGTTTTGATCAAAATAGACCAAACTAATGTGGTACTTTATTTGAAACCCTTCGCGAATTAATGTAATTTCAAAAGACTTCCCGATGGGCTAGAGGTGTGAAATGTAATACTTAAGAGTCATTTTTGATGACGCCACTATATGGTGGTTTTGATCAAAATAGACCAAACTAATGTGGTACTTTATTTGAAGCCTCACGAAAATAAGGCCCTATTAACTATAGTTTTGAATTTTGATATTTACGAGTCATTTTTTTATGATAATGAATAATTTTTCAATTGAACCAAATCAATACAGGCCAAACTAATGTGGTACTTTATCATATTGATGATATTTGATAAGACTAAAAGACTAAAAAGCTTAAAATAAAAATAAAATAAAAAAAAAGATTTTTAAAAAAATGCTTTTATTTAAATTGAACTAAAAAGAGATAAATAAGAAAGAAATAATTTAATTGTTCTTGTTAAAATTTTTTAATATTTATGACTTAAAATAAAAGCGTGGGGCGCGAGCCTCGGAATCACTTCGAAGCGCCCCACGCTTTTATTTTAAGTCATAAATATTAAAAATTTTAACAAGAACAATTAAATTATTTCTTTCTTATTTATCTCTTTTTAGTTCAATTTAAATAAAAGCATTTTTTTAAAAATCTTTTTTTTTTATTTTATTTTTTGGTCCTTGGCTTTATTTCCACTCTCAAATGGAAGCCTTCTTTTGGAAGATGTCGTGAAGCAGGAAACTAAAATTCCATCAATTGAAGTTTTATCGAACATCACAAGAGAGTATTTTAAGCCTTTTGCTCCAACATTTATTATTCCAAATAAAACGATGACGTTTCCGTTAGAGATATTAATTGAACAATTGAACGACACAATAATCATATCTGAAATTGAAAAGTTGAAGGAAATTATGAGAAAGGAAGAAATGCAGCATCGTTGTTTTGGATTTAATGTTATATTTTATGTTACTTTTCTCTTGATACAGAATTTGGAAGATATTTCAAAAATATGGACTCTATCATTCATTTTATGGATTTAAGAAACTCAAATCAAACATTAAATGAAGAAGAGAAAATCAATTTGGTCAAATTATTGAGATATAAGAATAAAAGAGGAATATTTTATCTTGATCAATTTAGGAAAGTGGTACTTTTTCAATTTACTGATTAACAATTTGAATTATGGATAGACAATCCATTCGAGCATATAGCAAAGAAAATCCCAAATTTAACAAAAGCTTTTTTTTTTTTTTTTTTTTTTAAAAAACATTCACACTTTTTCTCATTCACACTCACACTCACACACACATTCACACGGTCTTTTCGGCAACTTAGGCCATTTAAGACTTTGACGATAACCGTTATTGATAATATACACATATTAGGGGTCCAGGCATTCTTATTTAAGCCATTTGGTATCCAAATGGCTTAAATAAAATCATCGGACTGCCCGGGGTCCGAACCCGCGACGTTTGGTATACGAGGTTAGTACGCTAACCTCTACACCCAAACCCGAGGGCTAACAAAAGCTTATTTCAATCAAAAGCCAAATGCTCATCAACTAAGGATTTTTGCTTCTCAGAGAATCGGGGAAATTTTAGAAGTACCAAATAATACTGGATAAAGGAAGATTTATTTATGACGCCACCAGCCTTTGAGGGGCGGGGGGGGGGGGGGGGGGAGGCAGCTCAACTAGGGCAAATTTCTTGCATCCTGTAATTTTCTCAGCGAATTTGTTTATATTTACCCTTTTTTTAATGACACCTGTATGATTTTGTTTTGATTTTTCTTTGCTTTTTCGAAAAATGTCGTTTTCTTCTGTGATTATTTCAAAAACTATTCAGTTTTCGGAAAAATATCAAAGAATAAAAACTTTTTAAAATTGAGTATTTTATCATAATATAACAAATAAATTGAAAATTTCGAAATTACTGAAAAAACTTTTTAAGTAAAGATTACTACTTCCAAGTGACGTATTTACTCCAAAAGTTGATAGAAATCTACAATTTTAGTGTAAGGAGCATATACCAAATTTCATCGATCTAGCTGCTTTGGTTTTTAAGCAATCGTGTTCACACACACACACACACAGACGTAATTCCAAAAGAATATACGAGAAAGTCATTCCCCATATTTTTTTTTTAACACACAAAATTAATTAAAATTTACTTATATTTTTTTTCCGATATTTATTAGCTCTGTTATTTAATTCGAGGTGAATTGAGAGAAAATGGCGACTGGGTGAAAGGTAGTCTTCTACTAAAGCCACTCACACCAGCTATTAGATTGGGTCAAATTATGCAGCCGACCCAAAGTCAAATTTTTTTTTCTAAAAAAAAATTTTTTTTTCGAAAATCATAAAAAGTTCTTCTATTATTTGTAGATATTTTAAATAGCTTTAATTTAAAAAAAAATTTGAGGTCGATAGCTTCAAAATTGTGGCAGCAATCTCCCAAAAATTAGCACCCCGAGACGCGCACCTTAATCCGCCGTTCTTATCAGAATCTTTTCGGACCCCCCCCCACCTCTCCTTCTCTACCCTGACTAACAATAAGATACATGTACTATATATTCAAACTTTTTCTCTTTCTTTGAGTTCAATAAAACAAAAAAAACAAAGAGCAAGGAATATAAATACTTAATGAAATTAAGGGGGAGGTGAAATGACATGTGCACATGTTACACACAAAATTGAGAATACCAATAATTTCTCTCTCTCTTGTCCAACTTCTTTTACTTCCTCCTGGTATTGTAAACATTTTTGATTTATACTTAAAATTAATTTCTAATTTCAATTCAAAAACAATTTTCGACAAGAAACAATAAATTGTTTCTCACACTCTCTAGCTAAAGCTTTCTTTTATAGTATGTAAGGAACAAAAAAAAAAAAAAAAATTAAATAAATTCAAAAACTAAGTAGCTTCTTATAAAGGAAGGGGAATTGCGATTTGGTCAATAAAGTATAGGGTGTCACAAAATAAATGGTGCCCCATTTGCTTCACATTTGAAGGGCGCTTCAGCTACCAGGGCCATTTGCGCCTCACGGTACAAAGGGAGAACATACACATTTTATTTAACTACAAGACGGTTACAGATTTATATATATAATTTAACATTCCTATTTCCAATATCATAAACATATCACAGATAATCTTCAAATCGAAGGATAAATATTACTTCTTATAAAAATAACAATAATAATACTGTAATAAATTATGTAATGTGCAATTAAGAAGAATTTGTGATCTATGTTTGATTTTATCTGTTGTATTTTAGCACTGATGATGGTCCTTTATGCGACCGAAACGTTGGCCCTGGCACTTTATATTTAATAATAAAAATTGAAAGAAAAAACTAGCTGCGTTGCTCATTAGAGAATTCTTGAACCTCAAATAAATCATATCAGCTATACACCTCAACTAAATATAAAAATAACAACAATAATATAAATAAATTAATAAATAGTCAACAATAAATACTAGCTAATAAATATAATTAACAAATAAATAAGTATAATAAATAAATAAATAACGCATGCATGGGCGTACCCAGCGAGGGGCAGGGGGGGCAGCTGCCCCCTCCCCCCTAGAAGCAACAAAAAAAAATTAAATGTTTATAAAGTGATGAAACGAAACAAAATTGATGGTTGGCGACGGGGAATGATTCTTTTTGTAAGGACTCGAGGGTTTTTAGGCCTTTAATCTGAAGGCTTTACCTCTCTATATAAAAAATAGCTATGTCACAATCTGGACGACCATGATCTGCCCCCCCCCCCCTAGATTTGATCCTGGGTACGCCCATGAACGCATGGCAATATTTCAAACAATTATATAAAGGAGAGAGAATCAAATTCTATTAAATAGGTTAATTTCTTTCAGGATCTCAAGAACATCCTCGTAATTTGTAATACATGAGGCACCTGGCCTCAAATTAAATGAGAAAGTTTTATTTGTGAAGAAGGGAAGTTTTAAATAAAAAAAAATCAAATAAAATTATTAAATATTTATTCATCAAAGAAAACAACATACAAAAATATTACATTTAAAATAAAATAAATTTTATATTCTATAAATAGATAAATTAAAAAAAATTTACGATTTTAAAAGTTTAAAGAATTTTGAAAAGACTGGAGGAGAAGAGAAGAGGGGGGGAGGGGGCAGTGTCGATGATGTGGAGAGCGTTGGCTAGCAAGCGAGAGACGAGAGGGAGGATCAGAAACCCCGGAGCGCTCGTAAGACAGACACGTGGAACCTGAAGAGACAAAATCACTGATCAGTTTTCATTTAATTATCCAAGTCTTATTATACCAATTATAATATTAATTACCAAGTGTCGTCTACAATTT